>MU683690.1:160762-204210 GCA_026770625.1 Nicotiana glauca
AACCCTAAACCCTAAACCCTAAACCCTAAACCCTAAACCCTAAACCCTAAACCCTAAACCCTAAACCCTAAACCCTAAAAAAAACAACCCCACACCCCACCCCACCCAAACAAAAATAAAAAGTGTTTATAGGAAAGAATACTGCGGTGAATAGTTTTACTGCACTTTTCAACAATCTTTTTCATAAGAACAGCATTAAAACATGTGCATTACTCTTTTTTTAGATCATGGAGTTGAAGTAAAAATGATGAAGTCACCAGAAAATGTCCTTAGGGGACTCAAGTGAGAGCATGGTTTTAAACAAGTAAAGCTATGATTCAAGATCAAACAGTTCTGAGCATATTGGTTTTGGACTGTTAACACATATTGGTTTTGGTTTTATTTATGTCTACATAACATTCAGATTGAGCTTTCAATGGTCAGGATACTTTACACTAGTCGCAAAATACAAATGAAATACCAGCTGTAAGCATAAAAGTAAAAACATTCATGATTGAATTAAATCAGACATAATAAACGCATGCAAATAATGCATTCGAGCAAAACTGTACATATGCTTTCACAAAAATATGCTATTAGTTCTATATACACCACAGCTTATTTATTCACAATGAAAATATCAAATCAATGTCATTGCTGCAAAACAACAACAAATCTAGTATAATCTCACAAGTGCGGTCTCGGTAGGGTAGAGTGTATGCAGACCTTACCCTTACCTTGTGAATGTAGAGATACGGTTTTCAATAGACCCTTGACTCAAGGAAAGATAAAAAAAGAAGCAATAATAGCAGCAAGCAGTAAACAACAGAACGATAATATAATCTTTAAAGTTTTTTCAGATGTAATCAAACATCTAATACCGTAGGAAATACATCCTCACGATCCCTATAAATCGGACCGATCACTCTTCAGAAGTCTGTATAATTACGATCATAATGAATTTACAAGTTCTGAGATGCTCTTCTTGCTTCGTCTGAGTACTCATATCTAGAGGAGCATAGAGAATATGAGACTAAACATTAACATCTGTAGTTTCAGTAGTTCAAGCTCGTGAGAGGACAACACTGTTTTCTTTCTTCTATTCAGTAAAAAATCTGCACAATGATTCTTCACCTCATTCCTCATTGTTTACAACAATTTTATGCAAGAGAGAATTAAGCTATCTTGCAAGGATTACAAAGGGAAGAGTAAATACAAGTAAACTGATACCACATATGTTGTAAAGATTCATGCCTAACGCGGTACCCTCTTTCTACTAAGTATTTCCTGCTCTTTCAATCGATGCTGGAACCTTGCAAGGCGAGCCTGAAGGCTGACCAGACTTGCTGCTTTGCGTGATAGCACAAAGCTTAGCTGTGTCACATAATTGTCAATGCGACTTCCAGGTTGATCAACTTCTGCCAACAGTTTCATTTCCTGATAGCGAAACAATTAATTAATTATCACGAGCATATGGCTAATGCAATCTCATTTTTGTTTGACCTAAACTTGTTCTTCTCATTGCTCTGTTAATAGGAACTCAGAGGACATAATAACAAATTGACAACATGCAGCTACCATCACCAAAAGAAAATGGACAAAATATTGGAACTAAGACGTTCTTTTAAATAAATAAACTGTGTATGTGCGCGCGCGTGAGAGAGAGAGAGGTGACAAGTAATGAAATGGTAGTCGCAGCAATACTAACATATTAGAATTATCCTACAATCCACCACATACAGGTAGTGAAATTGTAGATAACTAAGAAAATGGGAGGCAACAGAAAAAAGAAAAAGAAAAAGAAAACAATGGTGAATCCCATTACAAGCAAGCATGAACTCCATAGCCACAAATGATCAGTCAAAGAGTCGTGTAGGTTCTCAGACAAAAGCATCCTACTGTTAGGTGAGGAAGCGGTACATTCAAGGAAAACATTAACGAAAATTCAAATATTAAGAAACACTCAAGAGAAAACAATTTACAGCTGCATTTTGGCAATGGCAATGCATAACACAGAAATGCAGAACCCTCCCTGGGAACACAGTTATAATATTTCTGCATTTTGCAGGGAGGTAAAATATTAATTAACAGAATACAAATCAACATAGGATTAACTTACTTCACTAACAATCTCCATTGTATCTACAATTTCCTTCCTATGGGCAGCTATTAGGGCCTCTTCTTCCTGTGCATAGAAAGAGGAAAATTACACCGATATCATTGGAGAAGTTTTATAACAGTTATTCAAGAAAAATAATTAACAAAATGAAAAGCAAAAGGCGAATAAAAGACTAACCTCTAGTATTTCATTGATATTTTCATCATGAGGGGGTGAAGAAGCTTCATTTTGTCTAGATCCATTACTTTTTGTGGGGGTACTCGTAGGTTGTTGTCTATGACTTGTAGAAGATGAATCAGCACTTGAAAAATCTTTTCTTGACCAATTTCCAGGCCGTTCTAGCTTTTCAGGTTTCTCATCCCTATATACTTTCCTCCGAGGTGGCGACACTTTCGGCACCTTGTCTTCTACATCAGAACTTTGCAAGTTGGTTGTAGAATACATTTTTTGACCAGCTGAAATACCATAGGCATTCTTCACCTCAAACCTGTCCCTCTCCATACCACCAGAATTTGCCCCACTTTCCTCCCAGCCAGTGACGGTAAGATTTGAACCAACACTAGAAGGTTCAAAACCTGTCCTTCTGCTTGCTTCTGATAGTATAGACTCTTGAGGTTGCACATAAGCATCTCTTGCTCCAGCAGAAACAGCCGAAGTTGGCACTGAGTACATTTCCTTGAATGTAGGGAGTAAAATTGCACTCTGATCTTTCTTTGCGTTACCACTTTTGGATAGACTTTTGACCCTGTTAATCTCATGTTAGTATAATCCCATGCTTAATAAAACAAAAAAACAAAATCAAACGACGCTTAAGATTTTTTTTTACCTGTCAGCATATCTCAATGTATTGAGTGTATGTTCGCATGATCCTGCATTAGGAGAAATGCAGGAAATCATAACAGTTCTTGAGTTTCCGACAAAGGAGTCACGAAGCACCTCAGTAAGTTTGCTGCCACGGAATGGAATATGAATCTGGTCATTGTCGAGAGCACGGATGCACTCTTTAAGAGCCAACAAACTCTTGTTAATTTCTGCTCCTTCAATCCTGAAAAGAAACCAATATGTAGATTTCAAATATGCTACTTGAACAAATTGGCAGCAATGCAGTGTGCTTGGAAGACAAGGGGGTCGGGGAGGAGAGAAAGAAAAGCAGGCATGATCTGGAGCCTTTAAGTAAAATTTTAAGAAGCAAAATAGCATCTAAGTGCTGAATACTCATGTGAAGTTACTCAAACTGGCAAAAGTGGAAACTCAAAGATTTGTTACAGTAGAAAGTAAGGTACTTGACACAGCCAAGTTCTTTGTTTCCAGTGTTTGGAAGATTATCCCTTGAGCATAAAATTCAGAATAATAACACCAAACTTTCTTCATGACCTCGTACTTTTAATCCTTACTAGAATAAGATCATGAAACAGCATAGACGTTCCAGCTAGAACTTCCATAGACCTTATGTTAAGGTGGTTCAGCGAAATGACTTTTAAAATAGATACACAACATCCGAGGAAAAACATGCCAAAGGGAAAAAAGCAAAATAAAACACCCTTCCAGAGAAGCATAACAAGGTGCAGCAACAAGTGTGCCATGAGAACTTACCTTGTTTGACGGTCATTATCAGTTGTGTCTGCACCTCTCTCACTGCCAGCAAGATCAATAAAAGAAATCTTGCCGACAACTTTCCCACCCTTGGACTCATTTCCTTCATTATTTCTTCTAGATTCCTTGACCTCATTATGTTTCTTGACAACAAGCTGCAATATCGCATGTGATCTTGACGATTCCTCATTTGCACCAGTTGATCCAGTACTTCTTGCAGCATTTCCCCTCTCAATATACTCTTTTACAATCTGTACATCTGAAACTTCAAATTCCTGGAGTCCAACAATGCAAACCTGTTGCCGCCCATCTTCCCTCATACAAAGTTTCCTAAATAAAAATTATGAACTAGCTGGTAAGAAATGGCGAAGAATAAATGATTCAGAAATGAAGCATTTATAATCATGAACGGAAGTATAAGCAGTTTTTACAATGATTTAATCATCTATTAGTTGGACAACCAAGACAACATGTCATGAACGGAAGTATATAAGCAGTTTTTACAATGATTTAATCATCTATTACTTGCACAACCAAGACAACATGCTCCCAACCACGGCATTGACATAGACACATGGCCACAAACCATTTAAGACACTACATGTCTTCAGATTTCTTACTTTCAGTTTTTACTTTCCTGTATTTTGAGAAATTATTGGAAGGAGTACCCACTACTCTCCTGACACCATAGAGTAAATTATGGGGAACCAGCGCCAGGTTCTAGGTTATGCAAGTTTTTGATTTGTATCACGTGTGACATTACCTAGTTGTCATTAGAGCAGTAGAATATCCCTTAAAGAAAGTAAAATGAAATTTTCGAAGCATTATAAGGACACCAACCTCCGATCACCAAGAAGATCGAACAGTTTTCCACCATATATTTCAAAAAAGCTGAGCCACAGTTTGAACTTCTGATTACGGTAAATTGGCTGATGCAACAATCTAACAAGATCCTCTGCAGCTCTAAGAGGCAATGGTTGCATCGTGTATGTCTTACCACTCCCTAAATCATCAGAGAAAAAAGGAAAAGAAAAAACAATGAAAAGATGACCAATTACAAAAGCAGTTGAAGCAAGTTTAACATTGCTAAAAACAGCATTGACAAATTGACTAGCTTTAAACCCATTGTACAAAAGCAGTTGAAGCAAGTTTAACATTGCTAAAAACAGCATTGACAATTGACTAACTTTAAATCCACTGTCAAATTACTGCTCCTCTATTTGGGAAGCACAACTATGAACCCTCTACTTGCTAAACTTAGAGGGGGAATGATCAAAGATGGAACCAGAAGATTAGAAATTATAGAGAGAGCAACATCTTTTTCCTTTTTTGGATAAGGTAAGATATTAATAAAGTAGTACCAAGAGGGTACTAGGACATGTCGAAGCAGAAATCAGCTAAGTGCCAGAAGATAAAGGTAAGCAGCCTCTGGAACAAAATGAATCAAGCATGTGAAGAAATGCAGCAGACCTGTCTGGCCATAAGCGAAGCATGTAGCTTTTGTGCGTTGAAAGATGGTTGGGATAATTGGTTCCACGGTCGCTCGATAAACCTGCAAAGCAGTGGATATGTGATGAAGATACAAAAAGTGGGTGGTAAATAACCTACTATTGAAAAAAAAAAAGATGAAGATATTCCAAATCAGTTATGAAAAATTTCTGCACAGCCTTTATCTAAAGCAGCAGACTTTGTAACTAAATCTTCTATGTAGGTGATGAAAAGATACCTGATCATTCGTAACATGCTCATCTAGAACAGCGTCAAAACAGAACTCATGCTTCTCAACATAAGCAGTCAAGTCCACCTTCCATAATACAACCAAACATCAGTTCCTCCCAAATATTTGAGGGTTAAATGAGATTTATCCTCCAAAAAAAGAGATTGATAAAGGTTTTGCAATGTAAGTCACTATAAAAGCAAACATCAACCCTTGAATCATGTGATACAAATCAAATCTACATGAAAACGACATTTTAAACCTTAAGTTTGGGTTCATGGACTGTGAGGAAAGCATTCTCAGATACAGTGACAACGTCATCCTCTTTCCGAGCAACTTCCTTCCTGTTTAAAGGTCTCTTACGTACCTGCCAAACACTAACGTCAGCTTTAGAAATTGAAAAGAGAAAGAATAAACAAATCATCTGAACAACCATGAAATGCATGAAGAAGGGGGGTTAAAGCACAAAAATTAGCAAAAGCAGTAAGAAAAAAGTGTTATCAAACTAGAAGGCAAATTTTAATCACCGGAAAGAAACATATAAGGGCAATAAAAATATGAATTAAAATTCGTTTTCCAAAACTCCCAAGTTTTCTTGTAAAAGCGGCATTCATTGAGAAAGGTGGCTAAGAATGAACGTAAAATCTAGCATATATCTAGACAATAGCCAAGCAGTTGATTACCAAATACTAAAGCAATATTATTTCAAGCTGCATATCAATTTCAAGTTAGTGGAGGCTGCGAGAACCTCAGAATTTTTTGCAGAACGTGGATCCTCAAATAACATCTTTTCACTAATGCGAAGCACGTGAACACTTAATTTGAGTTCTATAGGCAGCTCAAACGTGGTCTTTAGTGAAGGCGCATGTTGTTGGCATAATAGAGCAAATTACCATCTTAGAAATGAATAAAAACAATGGTAATTAAATGGTAGGTGTTAGAATTAGGATCCAATAGGAAAATATGCCTCAAAATCCAATTTTCTTCCCGAAATAAACACAACACAATATCTCCATCTCATTTCCTATCTACCAAAGAAGAAAAAATCTTCGTATTACTAAAAGTGTCACAAATGCATTTGAACCCTCCCATTCCCAGATACAGGCCAATCAAAGAGACCTTTCCTCAATGGTGTCTCACAATTATGACATAACCATCCTCTATAGAACAATAAGTCGATAATACATGCACAATTGACATACCACTACTTTAATCTTCGCCACATTGTTTTCTCTTGCATTATTTTCTTTTTCAATTGTGGATAATCCAGCTGCAGCATCCGCCTCTGGTTGTGCTTTTTGCTGTTGATCGTTGTCACTATCAAATGCTTTATTTACCCCTGACATGAAAGGTGACACCTCGAAGGGTTCTGAAATTACATGCTAAAATGACAATAAGGCCAGAATTAGTAAGCAGAAATTCCTTTATTTATGACAATAGAGTCAGAAACATTACAAGACACATGGCCTGGTATTTACAAATGAGAAAGATTTGGATCACCAGTAAGCCAACATTTACTAGTCTAACCGTTGAGAAATGATCTTGATTCTTAATAAGACTGATGATTATGAAAGAAAGAACATGAAAGAAAGAACATGGCCGACAACCTATTTAAATTCAAGAACAATGGTGCAATATCCACTAATAAGGATATTCACAATATATGACTAGTTATCCCATCAGACTTGTAAAAGAAAGAGACTAGTTATCCAGCAGAAGGCAATGCGTGTTTCAATGGATATAAACGATAAAACCATTCATTTGGTTCCCTCAAAATGCAGAAAACCATGACATGTGAGTTATTCCACGATTAGTGCATGGAAAGCCAAGCTTTTAAATTCCCCTCTATCTCAGAAAAGGGTTCCGCAATTCCAGACATAAATTTGGTATTTCTTGCCTCAGAGTCTCCACAATCTAAAAACAAAACACTTTACTGTTAACTATAATAAGATAATTACAGCTCTCGGTCTAGCTTAACATGTTAACCCAGTGACATCTGTTTGTACAATTGGTAACAAAGAGAATGCTAAGTAGTTGCTGTTAAACACCTTTCTAACTGGACAAAACCGTCAGTTTCTTCAATGAACCCATATTCAGTAACCCTACACAATCCTTTCTGTTTTCACTTCCTTCTTGGGAGGGTGTAGGGCAGGAGGGCGAGACTGAGACTAGTATGGCAGAATGTGTTATCAAATTATAAATATATTATCAATTTATAAATCAGCTAAAAAATGCAGACGAAAACGGAGGTTCCCAACAAAACAATGTATATTCTTACACAAGAACTGGCAAAGTAGAGAAGGAAACTAGGTACTAGATAGGTCCAGACTTTTAAAATTGATCCTTACCTCAGTTAAAAGCTCAGTGTCATCCATGGAATGAAGATCCAACAGCCCCGCTCCGAAGTCTCCTCTGAACTCAGGAGAATAAAAGCCATCCGATGCTCCAAACCCTCCTGGACTCTGGGCTGTTGGAGTATATGGATCAGAAGCAAATTCGCCATTTAGGTTGAGGTTTCTCATCAATTTGAAAAGCCTCTGTTTCTCTTCCATAGACTGTGCTCCATATCCCTTCAAACAATATCCAGGCTTCAAAATCATTAACGGACTCAATATGGCAATATCCAAACAAACAAAGATTGACATACTAAACCCCTATGGTAAAGAACCAAAAGAAAGAGAATACAGCGAGTTCGAAAGAAGAGGATCAATATCATTCTGCAGATAAAACTCCATGACCTGGATAGTCAGCTGCCGGAATTGCGTTGTAGGAGTCAGTGGTCTAAAATAAAGAATACAAAATGATGTAACATGCTTGTGTATGAGTGCGTTCTATATAACCACATTTGCGGAGGGGTAAACCAAATAACAATAAAAAGGCCCCTAGGTACTATAGCAGCAGGACATACAAACACTATTCAATTTAACTAATAAAACAACGTAAAATTTAAAGACAATGAGTGTACATCTGAATATATAATATACAATATCTTTAAAGTATTACTTTAAATCTTCTATATACATATATAGTGTCCAGTCTGAGAAAGGGCAATTATAAAGTTACAGGTACAGGTTTATCTAAACCCAGTAGCTTTGGCTTGAATCATTTATATGTGTTAAAAGTATTCACTAAATAAGTGCAAATAAAATGATTTTTTGAACCTAGTAAATCAAATGAGTTGTGGTACAATTCGAAATTGAACCCATAAAATACAAATCATGAATCCCTCTCTAAGTCAATGGTGAACATACACCACCTCCTGCTAATATGCTAGATCTCTCTTTAGTGCAATGACATTGTGACAACTACTAATTTTGTCAAATTAATTCAGACAGAAATGTAAACAATACTGATCTTGTACTTAAAAACTACTACTAGTAGATAAAGCACAAGCGAATCATAAAGTAAGTTATTATACCTGCATAAGTAGGTTCGGAAGCAGACGTTGATCGACACCGGTAGTGGCCAAATGCTGCAACCCAGCAGACTGAAGCCATCGCGCCATGACAGCATCTCCCGCATCACCAGCGGGGCCTGCATTGCCCGGAGGATGATCGTATAGAGCAGTACCCGCTGCCGCATTGCTCTGCTGCATTTGGCCGCCCATATGGCGCTGTGATCGGCGTTGCGGAGCCAACTTTTCAAAATCTATTACTCAATTCTTCAAGAATAAAAAAAATAAAAAAATCAAAATATCAATAATTTGCAATTACATACATCATAAACACACACACCCACACTAAAGGAAAACAAAGCCAAAAAAAGTTGCAAATTATGATCCAGATGCTTACTGAGAGGGGAAACGTCTAAATCAAAGCGGCAAAATCACGTGCATATCACGTGTAAATCCAGCAAAGTTGAAAGCAACCGTAAACCAATCAATTTCAACCTTTAATTCAAAGTTCAAACAACAACCAAAAAAAAACGATTAGAGTACAACACCACATGCCTACGGTACAACAATTCACAACATAAGAAATGAACAAATACACACGAAGAAAAAATCAAAGGCATTCAATCATAAACATTTCGCAGTACCTGAAAAATTGAATAGAAATTTCTAAAAACAGATCTGAGAGAAATGTAGTTTTGGAAAAGGAAAACAAAATTAATGAATTTGCTTTGAAGCAATGATAAAGAGAGCAAAGCGGAAGCGTAAGACTTATGATCAAAATTCAAACAAAAAGAAAAAATCAATTTCTACCTTTTATGATAGAGAAATTGTATCTGACTGTATTTTATATAAATGTGTGTCTGTAAATGTGGCCTTTTATATAATTGTTGACAGGTATGATGTTTTGAAAAAAGGATTAAACGGCTAAATTTTGACATTTTGTAACGCGGGATAGACTAATATACCCTTTAAATAAAGACAAATTCCGGATATATCACTTTTGTAATTTGGTAATTTGGTAATTTATTATGTAATTAATTTTTAAAAAGCTTAATGTGAAATATAAGAATGTGATCCAAATTAGAGGCGAATCCCAAATTTAATGTTGATGGTTATTAAGTTGGTGGTTGGAGAGTACACCCTAAACGTCGCTAGCGCCTATGCGCTGCATGCGGGCCTAGATGAGGAGGTTAAACGACGCTTTTGTGAGGGGTTAGATGAGATTGTGCGCCAGGTTCCGCCTGCTGAGAAGCTATTCATAGGAGCGAATTTCAATGGTCATATTGGGGCATCCGCATGTGACTATGGCGAGGTGCATGGAGGCTTTGGTTTTGGGGAGCGGAACGGAGGATGTACCTCGCTGTTGGACTTCGCTAAGGCTTTTGGGTTGGCGATTGCGAACTCTAGCTTTTCGAAGAGGAAAGGGTATTTGGTTACTTTTCAAAATGCGGTAGCGAAGACTCAGATTGATTATCTTCTCCTTAGGAGGTGTGACAACGAGTTGTGCAAGGACTGCAAGGTAATTCCGAGTGAGACACTCGCGACGCAACATAGGCTCTTAGTGTTAGACGTTGGTATTAGGATAAAGAGAAGGAAAAGGATAGCTTGGGGAAAACCAAGAATCAGGTGGGGAGCCTTGACTAAGGATAAAGCCCAAGGGTTGGAGTGCCGGTTGTCGGCTATGGGAGTTTGGACGAGTAATGGGGACGCGAATACTATGTGGTCAGCGACAACAGACTGTATAAGGAAGTCTGCGTGAGAGGTGTTAGGGGTCTCGACCGATGTCTCTGGTGGGCGCATAAGAGACTGGTGGTGGAATGAAGTGGTCCAAGGTAAAGTGGAAGCAAAGAAGGCAGCATACCTGAAGTTAGTGGGGAGCATAGGTGAGGAGGAGATGCGAGCGTGCATAGAGAGATAAAAGGTAGCTAAGAAGGAAGCTAAAATGTAAGTCACGGAGGCTAAGACTGCAGTTTACAGGCGTATGTACGAAGAACTGGGGGAAAAGGCGGGGAGAAGAAGTTATTCCGGCTGGCCAAGTTGAGAAAGAGGAAGGCTTGAGATTTGGACCAAGTGAGATACATTAAGGACGAAGATGGTAGAGTACTGGTGGAAGATGCCCAGATTAAGAGGAGATGGCAGACTTATTTTCATAAACTTTTGAATGAAAAAGGGGATCGTGATATCGTGCTAGGCGAATTGGATCATTCCGAGAGTCATCGTGACTTCGGGCATTGCAGGCGTATCGAGGTCGAGGAGGTCGTGAGAGCTATGCGTAAGATGAGTAGGGGTAGAGCGACCGAGCCAGACGAGATTCCGGTGGAATTTTGGAAGTATGTAGGGAGAGCAGGTGTGGAGTGGTTGACTGGGTTGTTTAATGTTATTTTTAAGGCGACGAGGATGCCGGATGAGTGGAGGTGGAGTATGGTGGTTCCATGTATAAGAACAACGGTGATATCCAGAGTTGTAACAACTATAGGGGTATCAAATTACTGAATCATACCATGAAAGTATGGGAGAGGGTGGTTGAAGCGAGGATGAGGATGACAGTGTCTGTATCCGTCAACTAGTTCGGGTTCATGCCGGATCGCTCCACCACAGAAGCTATATACCTTGTTAGGAGGTTGGCGGAACTGTGTAGAGAGAGAAAAAAGAATATGCATATGGTGTTTATTGACCTAGAGAAAGCGTATGACAAGGTTCCTAGAGAAGTTCTCTAGAGATGCTTGGAGGCAAAATGTGTGTCGGTTCCTTATATGACAATTAAGGACATGTATGATGGGGCTAAGACTAGGATGAGGACAGTAGGAGGCGACTTTGAACATTTTCCGATTGAAATGGGGTTACACCAAGGCTCTGCACTCAGTCCGCTCTTATTCGCCCTGGTGATGGATGCGTTAACAAACCATATTCAAGGGGAGGTGCCATGGTGCATGCTATTCGCCGATGACATAGTTCTGATTGATGAGTCAAGAGCCAGTGTTAACGAGAGATTGGAAGTCTGGAGACAGACTCTTGAGTCTAAGAGTTTCAAGGTAAGCAGAACGAAGACGGAATACCTCGAATGTAAGTTCAACACTGAGCCGGGGAAAGTGGACGTGGATGTGAGGCTTGAGTCACAAGTTATCCCAAGTAGAGGCAACTTCAAGTACCTTGGTTCGATTATCAACGGGGGAAGGGAGATTGACAAGGATGTCACACACCGTATTAGAGTAGGATGGATGAAGTGGAGGTTAGTATCTAGAGTCTTGTATGACAAGAGAGTGCCTACGATACTTAAAGGTAAGTTCTATAAAGCGGTGGTTAGACCGTCCATGATGTATGTGGATGAGTGTTGGCTTGTTAAAAACTCACATATCCAAAAGATGAAAGTAGCAGAAATGAGGATGTTGAGGTGGATGTGCGGGCACACTAGGATGGAGAAGATTAGGAATGATGATATTCGAGAGAAGGTGTACGTGGCTCCCATTGATGATAAGATGTGGGAAGCGAGACTCAGATGGTTCGGGCATATCGGAGGAGAATCCTAGATACTCCAGTAAGGAGGTGTGAGCGACTGGTTATGGAAGGCACGAAAAGAGGTAGAGGACGGCCTAAGAAGTATTGGGAAGAGGTGATCGGGCAGGATATGGCGAGGTTTCAGATTTTCGAGGACATGACACTTGATAGGAAGTTGTGGAGGTCGAGTATTTCGGTCGTAGGCTAGGATGTAGTTGAGTCTTGCGTTACTTTGTAAGTTTGTGATCCTAGTACGGTAGTATTTTGTCTAAGATAGCTAGGGTCAATGTCGTGTCTTACTATTTTCTATTTTCGACGCAGGATCCATTTACTAGCCATCGTTTTTGCTTTGCACTTTTCTGCATTTTATGTTCCTATGTTTCCTATGATCTCTGTGGTGAATCTAATATTCTCTTATTTTGTCTTTTTATTATCTTGAGCCGAGGTTCTTTCGAAAATAGCCTCTCTACCCATTCGGGGTAGGGGTACGGTCTGCGTACACACTACCCTCCCTAGACCCCACTTGTGGGATTTTACTGGGTTGTTGTTGTTGTTGTTAGGTTCACATTTAAATATTTATAGATATTTAGTGAATTTTTCGAACACTTTTACATAGGGGTGTCAATGGATATTTGAAAATCGACTAAACTGACCGAACCAATTTTTAGGTTCTTTTAAAGAAACCGTAGGTTTTTATATAAATCTATAACCATACCGATAATTAGTGTATGTTTTTTATTTTATAAAAATAAACTGAAAAAAATACCGAACCGTACCGAATGAATTTTATATGTGAAAAATATATTTATATAGTAAGTTAAAAATGAATAATGCATTAAATTTTTCATTGGGTCTTGGAATTATAAAAACTGTTACAAGCCAACGAGTAATTAAGCTCAAAATACTAATTCCTAAATTCTATTATGCTACTTATACTTAAAGTAAGTTATTTCAAGTATCTTTATTATCAAGGCGCAAAGTGTTTTAGCGATTATGAGTAAAAAAACTCCAATGTATTGATATGTTTCCTTCATACAATTTAGATTTATCTTTTTAAATATTTAATATAAACTTTATTCTTGAGTTCCGACTTGGTTAATATTTTTCCACTCGTGTGATTTATATTTTTTTTGCTTTTACTTGATTTCTTTTACGTTGTTGTCGAATAGTTGATGGATCTATACTCTAGCCATCTTTCATGTTTTTTGATTTATCACTTTTTAAATAGTAAAAATATCTAGAAAGTTTTGGCAAGTCCAGTAAAAGAACATATGCTATTGCATCTAATTCTACAGGTGAATTTTACATGATATTTAAAAAATACCGAAAATTAATCGAACCGTACCAATACCGAAGTGAAATCGACATGATTGGAACGGTTTCGAAAAGTCTAATCTTGGTTATACATAATAGAATAACCGAAAAATTGGTATGGTACAAATTTTATAAAATAATCGTTCAAACCGAACCATTGACACCCTTACTTTTACATCACGTGAACCCGTAGATCATAAGGTGGATCCGCACCTGATCCAAATGTTTTTCTCTTTCTCTCTTTTCTTTTCAAGTGATGAGATTCATGTATTTTGAGTCATGATCTTCTTCCTAATTACCTTCTTATGAATTTTATTGAAGATCAAGTAATTTTTTCGTGTGAAAAATGCTAACTACATTTTAAGAAATACATTCATAATGATGAGTAATTCTAGATGTATCGAATTCTTTTGTTGGTACTTAAATGTTTACTCAGTGAATTTGGTGATTAGTTTTCAAAATTAAAAAAATCAGAAAAAGAATTTTATATGGAACATTGAATAATTCGACAACGAGTACAAAGGAAAATCTTTTCGCCTACGAGCATTTGTACAAAAATGTATCATACAAAAGGTTGAAAAAACTTTTATCTGTTATGATAAATATTAATTTATGGTAGATGTCCACTCTTCTTCCATGATCTTCATCTCAAATGCTTAATGACATATTCAATGATATATTTTGTATCTTCAATGACATATTTTCTTCACTTTTTATGCCTATATATAGGTTTTGTAATAGATAGGAAAATACACACAATTGAAGAAGAAAATATCTTCCTTCTCTCTTTCTCTCTATATCTCTATATCTCAATTTCTTGTTCATGTTTTATAAAATCGCTTTTATTTTATAACACGTTATCAGCACGACTCTAGCCTTGTCGAAAGTTAAGTGCAATTCTTCATCTGAAAGGTATAACAGGTTATCTTCTACATTTCTTATTCTCTCCTTGCCATTCTAGTGGTATTGTATTGTATTGTATGAATTAAGTCAAATTGTTATCATGATCATTACGAATCAATATGAATCACATTACACTATGGTAAACATGATAAATTGCTAATTATTGGCGTTAAAATCCATCACCTTAAACCTATATTATTATCAATATTTTGTCTTCATTTATAGAAATTATTGTTTGGTATAATACGTAACCTCTCATTCTCAAATCTGCATAAGTACTAATAAATAGATTAAGGTTATCATTATTACTATATGTATTATGGAAACACAATTTAAATATTCGTAATGTTTATATCCATTTATTTATTTTCACTATCATCTTAATCATTTCTAATTCATTTATTTTCTTTGATATTTTTACTATGTCAAATTTGTCAAAGCTTGAGCTTGTGGCACTTGACATTTCTGGAAAGAATTACCTATCATGGGTTTTCGATGTTGAGATTCACTTAGCCTCTAAAGGCCTTGGTAACATCATTACTCAGGGTAATGAGGCATCAAGCCAAGATAAAGCGAAGGCCACGATTTTCCTTCGTCATCATTTGGATGAAGGTTTGAAGGTTGAATATTTAACAGTGAAAGATCCACTTGAATTGTGGGCTGGCCTGAAGGAAAGGTATGATCACCTTAAGGTTACGGTATTGCCAAGGGCTCGATATGAGTGGATGCACTTAGGACTGCAAGATTTTGAAACCGTAAGCGAGTATAACTCTGATGTATTTCGAATAACTTCACAATTGAAATTATGTAAGGAAGTTATAAATGATGAGGATTTGTTGGAAATACTCTTACGACTTTTCATGCCTCAAATATGGTATTACAACAACAATACCGTGAAAGGGATTTTAAAAGGTATTCTGAGTTGATCTCATGCCTTCTGATGGCTGAGCAACATAATACCCTTTTGCTGAAAAATAATGAAGCCCGTCCCACAGGGTTAGCTCCGCTTCCTGAAGCAAATATGGCAGCTAGACGTGATAAGTCTGAAAAAAGACTGAATAATAATCATGGTCATATGAATGTACGTGGGCATGACAATGGTAAGAGACGATATGATAGTCGTCATCTTGGTGGTCATGGCAAACGATAGAACAATATGGGTTCTCAAAGCAATCCTTCAAGAGGCAAAAACGGTAACTGCCACCGCTGTGGCATGAAAGGTCATTGGAAAATTAAATGTCGTACACCTGAGCATTTTGTCAGGCTTTATCAAAACTCCATCAAAAGAAAGGCAATAATGTTGGAGCATCTTCTGCTAATGCCCTAGTGGAGTCATACTTGACCTTTAAAAATAATTTTGAGGCAGGGCCTTCAAACAAAAATGATGACAATGCCGAGACAAATCTTGCTTTGAAAGATTATAATTTTCAAGGCCTCGATGATCTTACTCATTTGGAAGTTGAATATTTCTTTGGAGATCAAAACTAAAGTTTGATCATTTTATTGGGGAATGCAATTATGTTGTTATTTTCATTATTTTTATCTCGTCTAAAGTTGTTTTATTTTTAAGTAGTACTTAACTTGTCTTATGTTGTCGTTGGTGATGTTAGTTTTTCAGTATTTCTCATGATGTATTTTTTTTTATTTATGAAGAAATTAAAATTCCCCAGTCTTCAATTGGATCCAAGATGAATAATGAAGATTTATGTCTTTTGGATAGTGCTACAACTCACACAATAGTAAGAGAAAAGAAAATTTTCCTCTTATTTAGTAATGAAAAAGGCCTATGTTAATACAATATCCGGTAGTATAAAGTTGATTGAGGACTCCAGATTATTACCCAAAGGAACGATATTAAATATTGATAATGTATTGTATTGTAGTAAGTCTCAAAGAAACTTGTTGAGTTTCAAAGCTATTCGCCAAAATGGCTACCATGTTAAGACGTCAAATGAAGAAAACGTTGAATACCTTTATATTACTACAATAAAAGCGGGTAAAAGATATGTGCATGAAAAATTACCCGCATTTTCTTCTGGGATGTACCACACAAACATTGGTAAGGTTGAATCACATGTCATAGTAAACAAAAAATTTACTACTTCTAATAATTTTATCATTTGGCATGACCGGTTGGGCCATCCCGATTCTAACATGATGCGCAGAATAATATAGAAATCAAATGGGCACACATTGAAGAACAAGAAGATTCTTCAGTTTAAGGAATTCTCATGTGCTGCTTGTTCTCAAGGAAAATTGGTTATTAAACCATCAGTAGCTAAAGTTGGGATTGAATCCCCTGCATTTCTGGAACGTATACATGGTGATACATGTGGGCCTATACACCCTCTGTGTGGATCATTTAAGTATTTTATGATCTTGATAGACGCATCTACAAGATGGTCACAGGCATGCTTATTGTCAACTCGTAATATGGCATTTGCGAGATTGTTGGCCCAGATAATAAGATTAAGAGCACAATTTCCAGATTATGCAATTAAGACAATTCGTCTTGATAATGCTGGTGAATTTACATCTCAGGTCTTTACTGATTATTGTATGGCCACTGGAATAAAAGTTGAGCATCCGGTTGCTCATGTCCATACTCAAAATGGTATAGCAGAATCATTGATTAAACGCCTCCAATTAATAGCTAGACCATTACTAATGAGGACAAAACTTCCCCTTTCAGTGTAGGGACATGCTATTTTGCATGCAGCAGCACTTGTGCGTATAAGGCCAACCAGTTATCATGCAGTCTCCCCTTTGCAATTGGCTTTTGGCCAAGAGCAAAAAATTTCCCATCTTAGAACCTTTGGTTGTGCGGTATATGTTCCAATTGCTCCACCACAACGCACAAAGATGGGCCCCCAAAGAAGGTTGGGGATATATGTTAGGTATGAATCTCCTTCTATTATAAAATATCTGGAGCCTATGACCGGAGATTTATTTACAGCGAGATTTTCTGACTGTCATTTTGATGAATCAATATACCCAACATTAGGGGGAGAAAATAAGCAGCTGAGAAAGGAGATAGATTGGAATATATTGTCACTATCTCATTTAGATCCTCGAATAAATCAATGTGAACAAGAGGTTCAAAAGATAATTCACTTGCAAAATATTGCAAATCAACCCAGATGCGTTCACTGATCTACCAAGGGTAACTAAGTCATATATTCCAGCTACTAATGCTCCAGTTCGAGTTGATATCCCGGTAGGACAATCAATTAAAGCAAATGAGTTTAAACCACGCTTGAAACGTGGTAGACCAGTCTGTTCTAAGGATAAAAATCCTCGGAAAAGAAAAGGAGTAAATGATCAAGTGATCATAATACAGAGGTAGTGGCTCAAGAAGAGCACATAGACATAACAAATGATAAGACCTCAAAGGAGGTTCAGGTACCTGAAAATGATGATGATGGAGAGATCTCAATAAGTTATGTCTCAACGGGAAAAACATGGAACCGAAATAATATTGTTATTAATAACATTTTTACTTATAATGTTGATATTAAAATAATGCAACAAGACGAGGATCTTGAACCAAACTCTATCGATGAATGTAGACAGATAGATGATTGGCCAAAATGGAAAGACGCTATCCAGGTAGAATTAACTTCACTTGCGAAACGTGAAGTTTTTGGACCTGTAGCGCAAACACCTAATGGTGTTAAGCCAGTTGGATATAAATGGGTATTTGTACGTAAAAGGAATGAGAAAAATGAGGTACAAAGATATAAGGCATGTCTAGTTGCACAAGAATTTTCACAAAGGCCCGATATCGATTATGAAGTGACATATTCTCCTATTATGGATGTTATAACATTCTGTTATCTCATTAGTTTTGTTGTCCATGAAAAGCTTGACATGCATTTAATGGATGTGGTTACAGCCTACCTTTACGAATCACTTGATAATGAGATATACATGAAAATTCTCGAGGGATTTAACATGCCTGACGAACATAATTCAAAGTCCCGGAAAATATTTTCAATCAAATTACAAAAATCTTTGTATGGTCTAAAGCAATCAGGAAGAATGTGGTATAGCCGCCTTAATGAGTATCTATTAAAGGAAGGTTATATAAATGATGCCATTTGTCCATATATTTTTATAAAGAAAACAACATCAAAGTTTGTTATACTTGCTGTATATGTTGATGACATAAATCTTATTGGAACTCCTACAGAACTCCAAAAGGCAATTTATTATTTAAAGAAGGAATTCGAGATGAAATATTTTGGAAAGATAAAATTATGTCTTGGTTTGCAAATTGAACATTTGGCAAACGGAATATTTATTCATCAATCTGCCTGCATAGAAAAGGTATTGAAACGGTTTTACATGGATGGATCACATCCATTAAGTACTCCAATGGTTGTTCGATCACTTGATGTGAATAAGGATCCATTCCGACCTCAAGAAGAGAATGAAGAGCTACTTGGTCCTGAAGTACCATATCTTAGTGCAAACGGTGCACTAATGTATCTTGCTAATGCTACAAGGCCTGACATAACCTTTTCAGTTAATGTCTTAGCAAGATATAGCTCTGCTCCTACAAGGAGACATTGGAATGGAATCAAATACATATTGCGGTATCTAAAAGGTACTACCGATATGGGCTTATTTTATGGCAATAATTGCAGTCCCGATCTTGTTGGTTATGCTGATGCTGGGTATTTATCTGACCCACACAAGGCTCGATCTCAAATAGGTTATGTGTTTACCTGTGGAGGCACTGCCATATCTTGGTGATCGACTAAGCAATCAATTGCGGATACTTCATCTAATCATGCTGAAATAATTGCTATTCATGAAGCAAGTCGAGAGTGAGTATGGTTGAGGTCTATAATACATCTTATTCAAGACAAATGTGTTTTGAAATGTGACAAACTACCCACGATTTTTTATGAAGACAATGCAGCATGCATAATTCAATTGAAGGGAGGATTCATAAAAAGAGACAGGACAAAACACATTTCACCTAAGTTATTTTTCACATATGATCTTCAAAAGAATGGTGATATCAATATGCAACAGATTCGTTCAAGTGATAATATGGCTGATTTGTTCACAAAATCTCTACTGACATCAACCTTCAAGAAGCTAGTACATAAGATCGGGATGCGAAGGATTAAGGATGTGAATTGATACTCTCATCAGGGGGAGTTAATACGCATTGTACTCTTTTTCCCTTACAAGGTTTTGTCCCACTGGGTTTTCCTTACAAGGTTTTTAACGAGGCAACCAAAAGGCGTATTTCTAAACATGTGTACTCCTTCACTAGAATTCTTTTTCCCATAGGTTTTTTCCTAGTAAGGTTTTAATGAGGCACATTATCTATGAATATCCAAGGGGGAGTGTTATGAAAAATATCAATTTATGGTGGATGTCTACTCTTCTTCCATGATTTTCATCTTAAATGCTTAATGACATATTCAATGACATATTTTGTATGTTCAATGACATATTCCATGCCATATTTTATTCACTTTTATGCCTATATAAAGGTGATGATAGGCTATAATTACGTATTTTAGTCGATTATTACACTCTAATTTACTAAACTTTAGTTGAGTTTGCGCTTTAATCGCTAGTATTTTGCACTAACAGTGTATTTTATGCTTTGTCGGAGTAATTCTGAGCTATATAAATATTATGGAATGAATTCAAGTGATTTTGAGCTTTTAAGTCTGAGTAAAAGCCCAAGGAATTAAGGCGGGATCATATTCGGGGGTCAAATTTGATAATTAAGTACGAACGAAGACTCGAGGAGGTATATTGCGCACTGTCTAGTACAATAGACATAACATTTTGCTCAGAACACCATTTAGTCTCTACAATATATGGTTGGAACACTAACTTAAAGGGCTACAACCTTCATATTTTATATTTTTCCAAATTCCAAACGGAACAGGGTGAAAAACCGCGGTTACGGGAGGACCGTGGCAGAACACTGCTGCAAATTCTGAAGGTCACTTTGGCCGCGATCCTGGCGTAACCACGGTAGGACCGCGGCAGGAAGCGTAAATTTCAGCAACCAAAGTGCAAAACACGGGATTTTAAGCCCTAAACCCTATATTAAACAAAGGAAGCCGGCCAAAAGAAGGGAGAGACACTACTTTAGGGTTAGACAATACCCTTGGAGGCAAGAACACGCGAGGAGCAAGACGGGGAATTCTTCTACGAGTTTTTCCTTTTTCTTCCTATTTTTCATTGTTGGTCATGACTTTTAGTATTGTAGTTTTATATACCATTATGAATAGCTAATTTATTATCTAGAGTTTTGATAGAACCTTTTGTAGGATAAATTCTTGTTATATTTTTATATAATTGAGCCATATTTTTTCTCTATTTATTCAACTACGTTTATATTGTGGTTGGTTGAAGAGTTCTCAATTAGCTGTGCCTATTTAGTATGCATAACTCGGGAGAGAGTTCATATTTAGGTAATTATTAAACAACATCGCTCCCAAAGTATATGAGGGATCAATAACCGAGGGTTTAAAGGTAGAATTAGGGATAACGAAGCCTTGGGTGCGATCTGAAGTGAGCTGTATTAAAAGCCAGCTAGCGTAGCTCGGGAGAGTGCGTCTAGTAAATTATCGTAATTACTCGTGAGATATTTATGGTAATAAGAGTGCTCATGATCGGTAGAGAATACTTAGGCGAAATTATAGAAGACATAGCGAGAAGGATTCCGACAATAGGGGAAATCATAACTCTAGACCTCCTTAATCTTTTCTCTAACTCTCAGTATCGTTAGTTGTTAATTTACTATTTTAATTCGTTAGTTAATTATTTAAACACAAGAATCTAAATATCTATAAGCTAGGTATTGTTCAAGCTTGTCTTCTTGGTGATAGTGAACAATTGTAGCTAAACCTTAGTTCTCTGTGGGATTCGACTCCGGGCTTGTAAACCAGATTATATTTGCAATGACAACATTGTACTTTTTATAAGGCATAGTTGGGCGTGATCAAATTTTGGCGCCGTTGCCGGGGAACTAATGTTGTAGGTGTACATATTGCTAAGTTTCAAGTTTGAACTTTTATTTTATTATTTGATTTTTTTAATTTTTTTATTTTAGTTTTATTCGTTTATTTGAGAAACATGGCATTATGGAATTATGAGAATTTAGATGTTGGTAATTCTAC
This sequence comes from Nicotiana glauca, assembly GCA_026770625.1. Classification (NCBI taxonomy): domain Eukaryota; kingdom Viridiplantae; phylum Streptophyta; class Magnoliopsida; order Solanales; family Solanaceae; genus Nicotiana; species Nicotiana glauca. Next base: position 182,437 of record MU683690.1, read on the forward strand.
TTTTAATCCTCCTTATGCATATTGTGAAGAAAACCACTCATGGCAAAATTATCAAAATATTTCCGAGAGCGAGTTTTGTGCACCAACTCAATCTTATGTATGGAATGTGCGTGATATGTTTGGTGGTCAAGATGGTCACTTTCATGGTTGTGCTTATATTTCTTACCTTCCCCCAACCCCTTACTTTGATGGTTCTTCTTTTTCTGGTGAAGTTAATAGGAGCAAAGAACCCAGGTATGAGGACCTGAAAGAGATCGAGGATATGCTAAAGTGCCTTACGAAACAATATGATGAGATACAACTGCGGGTACAAAGGCAAGGGATAACTATTCACGACTTGGAGGCTCAAGAGAATAAATTAATTGAACCCGGTAAAGCGCAACAATTTGACATTGTGGATAGTAGCCAATATGAGCAAGAAAAGGCTGTAGAAATTGCCATATTACTGGAGGATTTAAAAAAATACGAGGATGAGCTAAAGGAGGAGGCTAGAGTAGAACACCAACAATCAATCGCACTAGATTTTGAGGATGTCGATATTGTAGAAGAGATACTAGAGTCAACCAAGAATATTGAGGATACATATTTAGTTGACTCTATTGTCATTAGTGTTGAGAATGTAGACAGTCCCAATGTTCATGTAGTTGAGCGCATTGGTCCTCACTCCAAGCATTTTTCCACATTGTGTTTAGATGATGATATGGAAATAGAGTCGTCTGAGCCATTTGAGGAGTCAAGGAATGAGGAACAAAGTGCTTACATTCTGGAATTCTTCTTGCCAGAAAGTCGAGATTACACACCTCATCTAAAGGCCAAGAAGTGTAGAATACTACATTATTTTATTGGGCCAGTCAGATTCGTTCCACCACCCAGGAGCATGATTATAGAGTAGAATCAAAACTTGGGGTCCGATTCATAAGTTAAAAGTGGAGGCAGAAAGTAATTCACGTTGTGCCGTGACGTTAAATCAAGCGCTTGTTGGGAGGAAACCCAGCTTTATTGCTTTTATTTATTTTTTATTTGTCTTATTTTTGTAGTGTCAGTTTTTTATTTTTTAGGAGCATGGAAAACAAAGGTATTGGAAGGATGCAATAACAAACCAAATAGTTGGAACTAAGTGTGAGGTACCCACACGAAGAACCAAGCTTGGGAGAAGTCTGAGTACCCCATGAGCTGCTAGTGCTTCGGCCTTTGGCCTACTAGGGAGTTTCTTTTACCCTATTATTAGTATGGTGTGCATCGGGGACAATGCACAATTTTAAGTGTGGGGTGAGGAGATTGTCTGGGTTACTTTCTATGCTATTTTAGTTGTGTTAGTTTAATTGAATAATTATTTTTTATTTTTTATTTTTTTTAGAAAAAAAAAGATTGGACTTTTCCCGACGATGGATCTAGTAGAAAATTTTCTTGAGGGATTTAAGTCTAAAGAAAAAAATAAAAAAAAAAGATTTTTTTTGTTAGGGAGTGTAGCAATTACCCCTTGGTTTTTCTTTAAACCACAGTTCTTTTCCAAGGGTTTTGTTTGAACCGAGTGTAGTTAGTTTTTTTTTAAGGAATAGGAGCCATTGTGATGTGTTTTGAATTGAAGAAATATCTCTTGACTTTGTTATGCCTTGATAATACTTAGTAATTTGGTTGTGACGTTTAGGCTCAATTTTTTACTCTTGTAGAAGTACCTTAAATTGTATGATCTTAACTTTGCTTAACTGCTTTGACTAGAGTGTCTATAAAACCAATCGTGAGTGAGTTATGTGCCATGTGTGTGTAAGGATTTGTTATATTCTGTGCATTTCATTTGATGCCTAGAACTTGCCCTGTGTATTTGCAAAGTGAAATAGTAGTTTTGTTCAATCTTGGAAGTGATATAGGCGTTTCTTTGTTGAGTTGGATATGTATATTTTACCCACCTAATTGTTATGTATCTTAGTTAACCTTTTTGAGCCTATAATCCTTTTTCTTTGGCAACCACATTACAAGCCTTACCCATTTGTTTGAATTAACAATCTATTTGAACCTTTTCACCTCTCATGAGCACTTGAACTGTTATGAACTTTGTAAAAGTTAAAGTGTGGGGTGGCTGATTCGGCTTTTGAGTGGAACTAATTGAATAAGGAGAAAGGTGCACTGTTTTGAAAAAGAAAGAGCCACTTGAATTGAAAACAAAATAGTTGGATTGTTTTGGAAAAAAAAATTCCTTGATAAGTGGTGGCTCTTGACGTAAGTGTGCTTAAAGAAGTATAGGGTAATATACATTGATGTGAAGATGGATTTTGGTTTGACATAAGTATGAGGTTTGAATGTTAAAGTATATGTATTAAAGTGCTTAAGGAGGTGTAGTCACTCTTATATCTAAATGTATCCTACCCGTCCTATAGCCTACATTACAACCAAATAAAGTCCTAATTGATCCTAGATTGAATGAGCTCGATTAGTGGAGTAGTACACTATGAGCAAGCTTATGGTGCATCTTTTGTGGCATATGAATGTTATTTGTGAGAATGAGTGAATTCTTTCTATCTTCAGTTCCTAAGTGTTCGTAAATTTTATTGTGTGGAACTACTCTCTTTTGTTGTGTGAGGGCACTTGATTCATGAAGGAAAGGTAATGTCAGTGATCTCTATGTTAGAGTAAGTAGGTGAGTTATGAATAATGCATGGTACTTATGAGTCAAGTCTTGAGGTGAAGATGTTACAGTTTTGTGCTGAGTCTATTTTAAATACTCTTGGTGTGATGAGTTAGGAGAATTGTTTAAAAAGGTCGTGTTTATAAAAAGTGTAGTTTGATTGCTCGAGGATGAACAATGGTTTAAGTGTGGGGTGTTGATGATATGTTATAATTACGTATTTTAGTCGATTATTACACTCTAATTCACTGTACTTTAGTTGAGTTTGCGCTTTAATCGCTAGTGTTTTGCACTAACAGTATGTTTTATGCCTTGTAGGAGTGATTCCGAGCTATATAGATGTTATAGAATGAATTCAAGTGATTTGGAGCTTTGAATTCTGAGTAAAAACCTAAGAAATTAAGGCGGGATAGTATTCGGGGGTCAAATTTGATAATTAAGTACGGATGAAGACTCGATGAGGCATATTGTGCACTGTCTAGTACAATAGACATAACATTTTGCTCAGAACTCCATTTGGGCTATACAATATATGGTTGAAACGTTAACTTAAAGGGCTACAACTTTTATGTTTTACGTCTTTCCAAATTCCAAACGGAACATGGTGAAAAACTGCATTTACGGTAGGATTATGGCAGAACACTGCTGCAGATTCTGAAGGCCACTCTGGCCGCGGTCTTGGCGTAACCGCAGTAGGACCGCGGCAGGAAGCGTAAATTTCAGGAACCAAAGTACAAAACACGGGATTTTAAGCCCTAAACCTTATATTAAACAAAGGAAGCCAGCCAAAAAAAGGGAGAGACACTACTTTAGGGTTAGACAACACCCTTGGAGGCAAGAACACGTGAGGAGCAAGGCGGGGAATTCTTCTATGAGTTTTTCCTTCCTCTTCCTATTTTTCATTGTTGGTTATGACTTTTAGTATTGTAATTTTACGTACCATTATGAATAGCTAATTTGTTATCTATAGTTTTGATAGAACCTTTTGTAAGATAAATTCTTGTTATGTTTTTATATAACTGAGCCATAGCTTTTCTCTATTTGTTCAACTATGTTTATATTGTGGTTGGTTGAAGAGCTCTCAATTAGTTGTGCCTATTTAGTATGCATAACTCGGGAGATAGTGCATATTTAGGTAATTGTTAAATAATACCACTCCCAAAGTATATGTGGGATCAATAACCGAGGGTTTAAAGACGTGATTGGGGATAACGAAGCCCTGTGTGCGATCTGAAGTGAGCTGTATTAAAAGCCAGCTAGCGTAGCTTGGGAGAGTGCGTCTAATAAATTGATTACTCGGGAGAGATTTACGGTAATAAGAGTGCTCATGATCGGTAGAGAATACTTAGGCGAAATTATAGAAGGCATAGCGGGAAGGATTCCGACAATAGGGGAAATCATAACTCTAGACCTCCTTAATCTTTTCTCTAACCCTTAGTATCGTAGTTTTTAATTTACTATTTTAATTCGTTAGTTAATTAGTTAAACACAAGAATCTAAATATCTATAAGTTAGGAATTGTTCAAGCTTGTCTTCTTGGTGATAGTAAACAGCGGTAGCTAAACCTCAGTTTTCTGTGGGATTCGACTCCGGACTTGTAAACCGAATTATATTTGCAATGACCGCATTGTCATTTTTATAAGGCATAGTTGGGCGTGATCAAAAAGTCTTGTAATAGATAGAAAAATACATACAATTGAAGAAGAAAATCTCTTCCTTCTCTCTTTCTCTCTATATCTCTATATCTTTATTTCTTGTTCATATTTTACAAAATCGCTTTTATTTTATAACATTATCTTATTACAAGTGGATTAGTGCGTATTTATCCATTTTTAAAGGATTCTCTTGTTGAAGTGTAAAACTGGAATACATTCACTATATACGTTGTATATTTTGGAAAAAAGGAAGTCAAAATTATTAAAACTGCCATGATTTCATATAATTATCATGTTTATGTAAAACATTCTTTCAGAATTTATATAATTTAGCGTGTCTTTGTAATCTCCTTCAGATTATGAGTAATTGAGTTTACTATATCAAAATTTTTTCATAAATTCAATTGCTTTTGTAAAATACATATTCACTATTAATGTTGTCTTACTAATTTCTGAATCTTTTAATATACTACTGGTTTGTAAAAATTATTTAAACACAGGGCTATCAATGCAATATTGTGGAGAAATTGGGATATTTTATTTATGAGTTGGAGCAATAATTATTCAGTTTTTGTTGTTTTTTGTTTTTGCCCCTACAAACTTGGTAGAACTAAGAAGGCAATCTGCACAAAATCTTGATCCGACAGATTTATAGATTTTCTTTCAATTGGCATCCAATGTTCAATTATTACTGTTTTTTTTTACAAGTTGCATCTACATAAAAATAACAAATTAATAAATAATACTCTATGTATCAAATTTAACGAGAAAATATTTGGAAAATTAATTAATATTTTAAAGTATATTTTAATACTTTAATTATAAATTGATTATATTGAATTGTACTAGTTTTTATGTAATTCCTAAACGTATAATATTTTTTGTTCTAAAAGAAAATCGAGGAGTCAATTTCTTTGGACAAAAAGAACATTTTTTCCCTTTAGAAAGAAAAGATATCAATTTACCGTATAAAATATTTTTACTTTACCTTGCCTTATACTCTGACGTTATTTATATCCTTGTTGTTAGCAAATTATCCTGTATTTACTCTTGATCATAATATAACTTCAACCTAAAGTATGACAAGGTTTAATTTTAAATTTTAGTAAAAAATAAATAAATGAGGGGTCAATTTAGATTATTTTTTATGTATTTTTGACACATCAATGTAAATAAAGTAATAATAATTAAATAAAATGTAATTTTACTCGCAATTAAAAAATATTTTTATACTATGTGAGAAAGATCCCAAAACTTTGTAAGTAAATGAACAGACCAAAACTGAAGTTTGGTTAAGGGGACACAAAGCACAATGAATTCTGCGTTCTGTACGGCAAGTCAGTTCCCTGAATTTACTCCAAAATTGTAAGAGAGTCAGTAATAAATTATCCGACAAAAGAAATAAATAGAGGGGACAGTAAATAAATAAAAGAGTGAACTGAGTTTTCTGATCCCATAGAAGTCCAAATTTAATAAATTATTAAGAAATTAACCTTTTATTAAGCAATAAAATTGATTATATTAACCTTTACTATCCCACATAAACACTCATAATACATATTCCAAGGACAATGTAAGAAAATAATAATTAATTCACTCTTGAAATCTGAATTTTTTTAATTTTAAATCACAAGAAAAAAACAAAAAAATTACTTATTTTGTACTCGGGAGTAATTTCCTCCACGTACCACTCCAATTTGTCCCCGCTTTAGTAACAAATATTTTATAATAAAATATTTGGTTCTGTGTTAGATCTCAGCATTGAAGACTGCCTTGAGAAAAGAAATGTGTTCATTACGCAAAATTTGTGTCTCTTACAACTGACACTAATTGTATGAGATAATTTTTTTATCTCATAAAATTGTGGACTCAGATTTCTATGGACCCAGAAGTATAAGATTGGGTCCACAAATTTTTGAGATAAAAAGAAACCTCGTACAACTAGTATTAGTTATATGAGATACAAAATAAAACTTCACATTCATTACATATATTTATAATTAACTAGTATATATGAATGTGCGTTGCAAGTTAATAATGATACGTGATGATTTAAATATTTATTTATATGAAGGAAAAATAAAATTAATTAATGAGAGAAATTTTATATATAATAATACAACAATCATCTAAATATCGAAAAATATTATTTTATTAGCACAATACATGAATTTAAAATAAAAAGACATCATCAAAACTTACACAAATGATCAATTTTATCATGTTAGTTAGATAATTATGTATAATTTATTAGAAGTATTTAATGTGATGGTATCTTAACGAACACTTCTTTGAGGATAATATTTTTTGTGTATGTTTCCTCCTAATGCTTTGGTTGCTTTGCCTTAACCAAAACTCTTATTGTCGATCTTGATATCCTATTCCTCTTGAAAGTGCAACATGCAGTTGTTCGTGCAAGAAAACATGATATATATAGTTCTAATATTTAAGATATTTGTCCTTGTGTTTGATTTGTTATATTTGCAAAACATAAGCATACTAAAAAATATTTTCACACAAATTTAAAAGGATACCTTAGTTTCGAGAGACGAAAGTTAAATTCAGGGACAAGAATATACTTAGAAGCATATTTTACCAATACCATAATTTTTGCATGTATGACGTTATTGTCAAAATTTCTATATACCATACGTGTGCTATTACATAAGCTATTCGGCATATCTAAGTTTTTCAGTAGCATGACAGACATAACTTTTTTCAAAATGAACCTATATACAATGGAAGATAAATTTTAACTTAGTATATTATACATATGGTGACACTAACATACATAAGAAATAATAAACTTGACAATAAACATGTATGGTAGAAGGCCATTTGGTATTAAAGAATTTAAGTATTTTTCTTGGTAGTAATTATTGGTATAATTTTCTGTTGAGTCAAAGAGCTGAAAAATATTTTATTTTTATTTTAAAATTTTACAATCAACCCTTTATTTAGTTGATCAACATATTCATTGTTGCCAGCTAAGATATCTTTTTTTAATTTTATCATGCAATTTGTATCAATTACGTTTTAATATAATGATAGAAATATTTCTCTTATTAAATGCACTACTTTACCATTGGGATTGATAACCAAGTGTTCAGGAAAAATCAAATCATCTTTTATTGGATGGTCTTATTCGTTTCCGACATAAAGCAATAAGACACCGAATACTGGATATGTTCTTGCTTTATATTTCTTGGCAGTTGAATCTTTTTCATTTGAGGCATGAAGTATAACTTTGACAAGCTAGCTTTTACAGTCTCTGCTTTTGTCGATTTTGAACTACTGGTAGACTTGACAGAAATCAGTTCCCAAACCATTAATTTTCCACCAAATCGTTCATTAATAAGATCTTCGGGCAATTATTTCGATCGTTTGACACTTTGCCATAAGTGCTTCATCTCATATTATCACTTTTGCTTTTCTTATAGATTTAGCATTATTGCTCTGCTTTGATATAATTGTGATGGTTATTTAAGTTGTTTTAAGAGGTATATCAAATCTAAAGTGGGTAGCCGCACAATAAAATCGTTGTTGGTACACCACTTGCTATTGTTGCTAATAGTGTCATGCATCTTGATATAATATTTGCAAGTAATGTATGACACAGAAATATTATTTGATTCTGGCATGAGGCATCTACAAAGTATAATCCCGTTATACCTAAATTCTTTATAATATAGTCTTGAAAGCTTGTTCTTGATTATGATTTAGCTTTGATTGTACTTTCTCAAACACTTGTATAACATTTTGATTCTTAATAATATACTAACATTTTTACTTTGTGTTATAACGCTCTTTTTATGGAATAAATTTATGTATCCTAAGATTTTTTTAATTTGAATAAAATTTTTACTCATATGATGGATTTAAAAAATAATTGAATTGGATTATCTTGCTCATAATTAATTAAAAGATTTAATTACTTATTTGTAACATAAAAATAATTTATTCTGTGATGATTTAGATCTTAATATTAGTTCATCTCTTGTTTTGAATATTAAATCTCAATCATAATTTTATACAAAATAAATTTTACTTTCAAAGAGTAAAAGATTGATATGATATTTCACTTTTAGTTCTTTATGTTTGTAGAACCATTAGTGATATTTACTTTTACTAACTATTTTTTTCTCTTTCTCAAACATTTATATTCTTAAATATTTTTTAGTTGTTGTTTAATAATTGGGTATTTTTCAATATTACACGAAAAATTGGTTAATAAAATATTATTTGAGTAGGAAAATAGTTCAAATATTATATAAAAATTTATTACCATGCGGATTTTTTTTCTCAATTTCAACTCTTTATGCAGTCCATTTAATACTCCCTCTGTTCAGTTTATGTGAACCTATTTTTTTTTGGTCCGTTCCAAAAAGAATGAACCCTTTCTAAACTTGGTAACAATTTAGCTTAAACTTTCAATTTTACCTTTAATGAGAAGCTTTTACAACCACACAAAATACTCCGAGCCCCTTTTTCAGTTGTTTGGGACCATAAATTTCAAAAGTCTTCATTTTTTCTTAAACTCCGTGCCCAGTCAAACATGTTCACATAAATTGGAACGGAGGGAGTATTACTTTTACTTTTTTTTTTTGGTATTGGACATTATGGAGTGGTAAATTTCTATTACGGAAGATTCTTACCAACTGATTTATTAAAACTTTTTACATATTTTTAATAAGGATTTAGTAGATACAATTTTATTAATTTTAAAATATTAAACATTAAAAATTAGCAAAAAATGTATTGTAGTCCAAAAATAAATTATTGCAGTTATGTCCTTTCCCTCTTCCTCTTAATATTTAGGGCTATTTTGGTATATTAATATTGTGTTTATATTTTTATACTAGTATAGGCTCTCCTTTTTCTAAATAAATTTGGACAATATAACACATTCTCAAATTAAATTAGAAATAGGACATTATAATACGTTTTCAAATTAAATTAGTAATATGAACTTTTAAGAAGTATATCCTAAAAGTAATAGGATTACATGAGTACCGATATTTACTTGTTCAATTTTATATAGATTAGACAGCTTAAAAATAATTATACTAATAGGATTCCTAAGGTAATTATATAGGATTCCTAACGTGTAGTATTATGTCTTAAAATTGATAGGATTATAAGGCTAATATCTAGAATTCTGATTATATCCTTTTATTGTGAGTTATTATGCTTAATATTAAAAGGCTATTTTTGTAATCAAACATTTTATTCATGCTTTTATAATAATATTGATTACCAACTAATCTGTTAATACTATGCTAAATAACTAATGTATACCTCTAACTTCTAACATGTACAAAATGATCCATATACTAACAAATATATATACACACACACACACACATACACACACACAACATTCCAACACTCCCCCTCAAGCTGGAGGGTGTAAAATGTTTAACACTCCAAGCATGCCAAGTAAGTAGTGACACAACATTCCAACATTCCCCCTCAAGCTGGAGGGTGTAAAATGTTTAACACTTCAAGCATGCCAAGTAAGTAGTGATGTTGTCCTGAACTCAGTCCTTTGATCAACAAACCTACATGTCGGTCCTTAGTATGCACATATTTAGTCTCCAAAAGTCCTTGCTTGATCTTCTCTCGGATGAAATCACAATCAACTTCGATATGCTTGGTTCTCTCATAAAATATGGAGTTTGCTGCAATTTGCATTGCAGCTTTACTGTCAAAATAAAGAGGAACTGGCTTTTGTAATGTGATTCCTAATTCATGAAAGAGTCTAGTGAGCCATAGTTTCTGCAACTGCAGATGCCATACTCTTATACTCTGCTTCTGCACTGCTCCTGGACATTGTATGTTGTTTCTTTGATTTCAAAAAAATCAAAGAGTTTCCAAACTTCATTGCATAGCCACTAACTGATCTTCTAGTGACATGGCTGGCTGCTCAATCTAAATCACAAAATCCCAGCAATGTATCTTAGGGATCCATGTGCATCAGAACTCCCATGCTAGGTGTTGCCTTTGAATACCTGACCACCCTAATAGTTGCTTCCATATGAGACTTCTTTGGAGCTTGCGTGAACTGACTAAGGGTCTGCACATTATAACTTATGTTTGGTCAACTGACTGTTGATACAAAAGCTTGCCTATGAGCTTTTGATATCCTGTGACATCTACCATAGGATCATCTACCTACATCCCATCTCCTTTATCATACTCCACTGAAGTTAGTTTCTGATTAATCTCCAATGGTGTAACTGCAAGCTTTCGTCCACTCAATCCTAACTCAGAAATCAACTCCAAAGTATACTTTCTTTGATTCAACAGAATGCTCTGTTGTGATCTCAAAACTTCTATTCCCAAGAAGTATCTCAATTCACCTAGATCCTTAACTTTGAATTGCTGATGCATAACTTTCTTGGCCTCATCAATCATGGTACTGCTGCTACCAGCAATGAGTAGATCATCAACATATATGACAATTATGACAATATCATTTCCAGATCTCTTGGTGAACAGGGAGTAATCAAAAGCACTTTGGTGAAAACCTGCATTTAACAGTGCTTCTGTGAGCTTCAGGTTCCACTGGCTTAAAGCTTTCTTAAGTCCATATAACGACTTTAATAATACCTTTGTCTCCCCCTGCTTTTAAAACCCCTGGCAAGTCTATGTATACTTCTTCATATATATATATATATATATATATATATAAACATCCATTTGATGAAGTTTCCAATCTCTAGAAGCTGCAATAGCTATGACATACCTCATAGTCACCATTTTGAAAATTGGAGAGAATGTCTCATGATAATCCAAATGTTCTTGTTGATTGTATCCCTTTGATACAAGCCTTGCCTTGAATCATTCAATTCTCCATTTGACTTATACTTGATCTTATACACCCACTTGGAATCAATTGTAAATTTCCCAGCAGATAAGGTAACTACCTCCCAAGTCCTGTTATCTTCCAAATCTTTCACTTCTTGTTGCATTGCCTCGATACACCTCTTGTCTTTTACTGCTTCTTTGAATGGATGTGGCTCATTCATCACTGAGAAGGCATGCAAGTAATATCTATACTTCTGAGTTACATTGTCACAAGATAAGTAGTGAGAAAGAGCATATGCACATTGTGAGAATTTTGGCTTCATTGTAACATAATCTTACATACTTATAGCTGGTTGTTTGGCTCTAGTAGACTGCCATAGTCTGCAGTAGAGGGTCCATTAGATGTTGAAATTCCTTGCAAGTTAGGAATAATCAGATTCTCCTCAACATAAATTGTTGATTCCTCAGCTAAGCTTTCAGGTACTGTGGATACAAGCGGTCCTTCCAGTTATTATGGAATTTGTTCTTCCTTTTCACCAGCTGTAGGTTGGTCTACTAGATTATAAGATGCCGTCTCATCTGATTGATCTAAGGCGACAATTGGGGCATGCATTTCAGTTGCTTGATCATTCTCTTTAGGGTTGTTTTTGTCCCGACCCGGATTTTTCACCCTCGGGAGTCGTGATGGTGCCTACTAATGTGAGCTAGGCAAGCCAATTATTAAACCATCAACCTTTTTACCAATTTTATTCTATTTACAATTACGAAGAGATAACATTTAAACAACGGAATATAACATAAGCAAAAGAAAATAATAAGCCATCTGAACATGAATATCTATTATAACTTTTTGAGTCTCGACTAACCAGAACTGGTGTCACAGTTTCACAAACGGTCTAAGAATACTACAAATAAAGGTCTGAAAGAATTAAATACAACAATGTCTCTAGAAATGCATGAAAGAAACATGAATAGTAGATGGAAGGAGACGCCAAGGCCTACGGACACCTACAGGACTACCTTGAGTCGCCTAATGATCAAGAATCAGCAATCTCACTATGGTCCGAACTCCACAACACTGGGGTCTGCACAAAAGAGTGCAGAGTGTAGTATCAGCACAACCGACCCTATGTGCTGGTAAGTGTCTAGCCTAACCTCGGTGCGGTAGTGACAATGCTAGGACCAGACTACCAATAAACCTGTGTAGTTATATAATATACAACAGAAAGTAAAGCAGGAATAAGCAAGTAAAGATGGGAGGGGGAAACATGTTGCGGGGGTATACCAGTATTAATAGTAAATCCAGATTAACAGTCTAAGGGAAGCTTAGAATTCACGGCGAACAAAAGAAACTAATATCCAAAATAAACACACTTGTATCAATAATTATTGTGGTGCGTAACCCAATCCCAATATATAACAACACAGTTGCAGTGTGCAACCCAATCCACATACATAATTGTTGCGGCGTGCAACCCGATCCACATATAATATTATTGCGGCGGGAAATCCGATCCACATATAATATTAACAACAATCATAACAAGAGTCCCGGCAAGGGATCAATAAGATCTACACTATCCCGGCAAGGGTTCGACATCATAAGTAATTACGTCCCGGCAAGAGAGAAACAACTATACCCAAACTTGTTACAACACCTAATTACCTCAGCTATAACCAAATTTGTCCAACATCTAACAGCCTCAGCTATAACCATAATCCTTACCCAACACAAAGAATCATCAACCTAAGCATCCATAATATCAATTAAGAACACAAGGCAATGGAACCACAACTCAACAATAGTCCGGCAATGGGGCAACATAATGGTCTCTTCTCTTTCTCACTCTTACTTCACAATTCACTTCACAACTCAAGCCAATGCTCTAGATGTTCAATTAACGCTTATACTTTCACGATTCGTTATACAACTAGATCCAACGCTCCTCAATGTTCATAGGCCACAATCATTTCCACAACTTTACACGATAATTAGAAATCTTCACCAAGGCATGAATAATACAACGAAGTTATGAAAATTACAATATAAGACCCACAGTCATGCTCGACACCAACGTATAGATACTCGCCACCATACCTATACGTCGTACTCAACAAGAAACAAATAGCAAATAGGGCACACTCCTAATCCTTCAAGCTAAGGTTATACCAAACACTTACCTTGAACTTCGATGGCCAACTCAAGCCTTAAACACTGCCTTTCCTTTTGAATTCGGCTCCAAATCAATTGTATCTAGACATAATCGACTTAATAACATCAATAAATGCTAAACAATCCAATTCCAATGCTTAATTGTAGATTTCTAATCATTCTTCCCAAAAAGTAAAAAATTGACCCCGGGCCCACTTGGTCAAAATATGAGGTTCGGACCAAAACCCGATCACCCATTCACCCAAGTGCCTGAATATATAATTTGTTTTGAATTCTGACCCCCAAAAAAGGTCAAATTTCCAAATAATCAAAAAGCCCTAACTCTACCCAAATCCCTAATTTTCTATCCTTAATCTCATGTTTTAGGCATAGAAATCTAGTGGGTGTTGATAAAAATGGAAGAAAACAAGTCAAAGATTACTTACCCTAGAGGTTACGGTGAAGAAGTTCTTCAAAAATCGCCCAAGAGGTGTGGAGAAGAAGGAGTTTGTGAAAACTGGGTCAAATCCCGTAATGCATTCTATTTCTGGACTTTTAAAATAACTGGGCAAATTTGGTCATCGCGTTCACGATACTAGACCCGCGTTCGCGAAGGTTAGACCCCCCAAATCTTCGCGTTCGTGACTTGGGTCTTGCGGTCGCGTAGAAGGAATTTTCCTTCAGTACAATTAACTCATCGCATTCGCGAGGATCCTCCCGCGAACGCGAAGAAGAAAATACCAGAATACCAACAACTGAAAAAATGCAACTTTTAAAGAGTCCAAAACCTTCCGAAACACATCTAAAACACACTCGAGCCCTCGGGGCTCCAAACCAAACATACGTACCGACTCAAAAAATCATATGAACTTATCCGTGCGATCAAATCGCCAAAATAACATCATTTACATCAAATTAAACCTCAAAAGCAATGAATTATTTCAAACTTCTTAAAACATCAAATTTGCAATTAAGGTCCGAATCATGTCAAACGGATTCTATTTCTTACCAAACTTCACAGTATTATCTTAAACCACATATAAGAACTGTACCGGGCGCTGGAGCCAAAATACGGGCCCGATACCAACATGTTCTGATCAAAATTCATTTCCAAATCCTTTAAAAAATTTTAGAAAATAATTTTCTTTAAAAATTCATTTCTCGGGCTTAGGACCTCGGAATTCAATTCCAGGAATACGCCCAAGCACTATATTTTCCTACGGACCCTCCGCGATCGCCACATCATGGGTCTAGGTCCATTTTCCCAAAATATTGACCGAAGTCAAATTAATTTATTTTATAGTAAAAAATTATCATTTTTCACAGATTTTCTCATTTAAGATTTCCGGCTACGCGCCCGGAGTGCGCACGCAACTCGAGGCAATGCTAAATTTTAAGGCCTCGGAACACATACTTCAATTTAAAAGCAAGTGGGATAACAGCTCCGCATATCGAACTCGGACTCCTAGGTCGATGACTTAGGAGGTAGACCTCTCCACTGAACACGAACATAAGGAAAACTCTTCGATCTCAACTGACGAACCTGCCGGTCTAGAATGGATACCAACTCCTCCTTATAAGACAAGCTCTTGTCCAACTGGACAGTGTTGAAATCTAACACATGGGTTGGATCGCCGTGATACTTTCGAAGCATGAACACATGAAACACTGGATGCACGACTGATAAGCTCAGCGACAATACAAGTCTATAAGCCACCTCCACAGTCGATCAAGAATCTCAAACAGACCAATGAACCTAGGGCTAGGCTTGCCCTTCTTCCCGCATCTCATCACGCCCTTCATAGGTAACACTCAAAGCAATACCCGCTCACCGACCATGAAAGCCAAATCTCGAACCTTGCCGTCCGCATAACTCTTTTTCCTGGACGGAGCTATACGAAGCCTATCCTGAATGATCCTGACCTTGTCCAAGGCATCTTGAACCAGATCCGTACCTAATAACCGAGCCTCTCCTAGCTCAAACCATCCAACTGGAGACCGACACCGCCTACCATATAAAGCCTCATAAGGAGCCATTTGGATACTCGATTGGCAGCTTTTGTTATAGGCAAACTCTGCTAAAGGCAAAAACTGATCCCACGAGCGTCCAAAGTCAATGACACAAGCTTGGAGCATATCCTCCAAAATCTGAATAGTCCGCTCGGACTGATCGTGCGTCTGAGGATGAAAGCTATTCTCAACTCAACCTGCGTGCCAAACTCTTGCTGAACTGCTCTCCAGAAATGTGAGGTAAACTATTTACCTCAGTCCGAAATGATAGTCACGGACACACCATAAAGGCAAACAATCTCCCGGATATAGATCTCAACTAGCCTCTGAGAAGAATAGGAGACTACCACAATAATGAAATCCGACTTGGTCAGCCTATCAACAATGACCTATACTGCGTTGAACTTCTTTCGAGTCTGCAGGAGTCCAACAGCGAAATCCATAGTGATCCGCTCCCACTTCCACTCGGGAAGCTCAATCCTCTGAAATAAACCATCGGGCCTCTGATGCTCGTACTTAACCTGCTGACAATTCAAACACCGAGCCACATATGCAACAATATCTTTCTTCATTCTCCTCCATCAATAATGCTGCCACAAATTATAATAAAATCAACTCTCAGAGTCCATCCACATTAGGCACAGAATTAGACCCTGCAATCTCAAAACTCCATCATCACCCAAGGCAATCTGCTTGGCACCTCCGTGCTGCACCGTGTCTCTAAGGACACACAAACGAGGATCATCATACCGCCGATCTCGGATATGCTCCAACAATGAAGAATGAGTGACTGTGCAAGCTAACACAAGGTTGGGCTCAGAAACATCCAACCTCACAAGCTGATTGGCCAAAGCCTGAACATCCAAGGCAAGTGGTCTCTCACCGAACGGAATATAATCAAGACTGCCCATACCGGCTGACTTCCTACTCAAAGCATCGGCCAGCACATTGGCCTTTCCCGAATAATATAAGATGGGGATATCATAATCTTTCAACAACTCCAACACCTCCTTTGCCTCAAATTCAACTCCTTTTGCTTGAACAAATACTGAAGACTCTTATGATCCGTGAGCACCTCACATGCCATGCCATACAGATAATGCCTCCAAATCTTCAATGTGTGAACAATGGCTGCTAGCGCCAAATCACGAACCAGATAGTTCTTCTCATGAATCTTCAACTGCTGCGAAGCATAGGTGATAAGTTAGGATTTTAACATGTTTTATGCCCCTACTTGCCTATGCTTTGATCATATATTTGTACAAAATAGTCCCAAAAGGCTTACAGGTTGTGCTTGTTTGCAGGTTTGATCGACAAAGTGGCAAAATGTCAAGGGTCGGCTTAAAAAGGAGTGAAATCTGCTCAAGTGTCAAAGACTAGGCAATAGGAGGGAAAATAGGCCTAATGCAGACCGCGCAAAGTGGTATGCGACCGCACTAGGAGATTCAGAGAGTTGGCAAACTGGGCTTAAGGCAACGCGGCCACAGTTCAGTTTTAGCAGCCCGTGGTCAGGGCTCCGCGCCGCACTTCTCTTTTGTGCGGTCCGCGTTCAAGAGATTCAGAGAACTACAATTTTTCCAAGACAATGCCATGCGGTCCGCGGTCGTTATTGTGCGGACCGTGCCAACTCCCTCGGTGACCGCGGTTTATTCAACGCGGTCCGCAGAGCCCAACTACAGAGAGCTAAATTTTGAATTTCAAGAGCCTTGTGCGGCAGCGGTCCATTTTGTGCGGCCCGCAATGACCCCGTAGGGGTATTTTTGTCTAGTTTTTCTAGCTTAGTATAAATAGAACATTTTACCATTTTTAGGTCATTTGTTATTTCCACAACTGAGTTGCACTCGTGAGAACATCTTTTTAAGCCATTTTTGTCACCTTATCTTCAAATTAACGATAGATTCTTGTAATTTAATTTAGCATTTAGTTATTATATCTTGTTCTTCATCTATTTCTTCATTTTCTCCTTCAAACATGAGTAGCTAAACCCATTAGCTAGGGTTGTGGCTCAACCCTAGTATGGGTAATTGATGGGTGTTGCCATCTAGGGTTAGATTGACTATGGGTGTTTGCTATTTGGGTTGATTTTATGTTTTAATCTAAGAATTGGTGGTTGCAAACACTGATTCAAGTTTTGTGAACTTGATTCCTCTTGAGAAAGAAATTCCATGTCTCTAAAATTGACCCAACAAGGAATTGGAATGGACTCACGAGAAATGATAGTCCCAAATAATGGACTCACGAGAAATGATAGTCCCAAATAATGGGTTAAACCTCGAGAAAGTAATCACCCTACTTGAACCCTAGTTGCTTGGTCTAATTTGCCTACCCATTTGGTCTCTCGAGAGTCAATTGGGCAAAATCACTCTTTCTATCGAGAGGTGTGAGAGTGGGTAAAATTATGCAACGGTTATAGCATAAGCCCCAAATATGTCAATCGAACCTTAGTAACATCTACCCGTTAATTAGCCACCTAGGTATTGTCACGACCCTAGTGCCCTTCTTCCAATTAGATACAAATTAGCAATCTTCTCATAGTATAATTTAGCGATAATCAATAGTTTTATAAAAGCAGTTATAAATTTAAAACCCAAAACATGTTTGAAGTGACATTTGAAGCAAACGCACATCTCTAAGCTAGACAGATATTCCAACTCCATTACTAGATCCTTGAGAAAATCGATCCCGACCCTCAAATTGGGTAAAAGCTATTGCGACCAGCTCTTCCTACCGTGGTGTATTGTCGAGTTGGCAACGATCACTTTTTGGCGTCGTTGCCAGGGATCTTTCGGTGTTGACTATCTGTTTAGTTAGTTTTGTATTTTTTTTCTCTTTCCTTCTTTGTTACTGATTTTGTTTGTGTCGATTACTCAGGTACAAATGGCTCTCAATGCTAATGACTGATAACTATGAACTGTACATGTTTTGTACCCCTTCTTACCCGAGCTTTGTGCATAAATTACTCCAGATTAGTCCTGAATTGCTTACAAGTTGCGCTTGATTGCAGGTTTGAGTGACTAGATGATGAATATCACAAATCGGCTAAAAAAGGAGTGAAATATGCCGAGCGACAAAAGATGATTGAAAGTGGGAAATAGGAGACCTGCACGGACCGCACTGTTTTGATGTGCGGCCGCACAGGAAGGTTCTGAAAGCTACCAAGTTCAAGCTTAACCTGCGCGGTCCGCACTGCTTTGCCGCGCGGCCGTGTAGGAAAGTTTAGAGAATCAGCAAAAGTGAAGAAAATCCACGCGGACCGCATCCATTTCCACGCGGTCCGCAATGATGAGAGATTAGAGGCTCAGTAATTCAAGGCAAGTCCCACGCGGCCGCACACCAAATCAGTGCGGTCCGCGTGGGTAAAAGTTCAGAGAGTTAAAATGGGAAAAAATTCTACTGTGCGGCCGCGCACCATTTCCACGCGGTCCGCATGACTCAACCTGTGCGGCCGCACACCATTTCCACGCGGTCCGCTTGACTCAACCTATGCGGCCGCGTGACATTTCTATGCGGTCCGCATCCCCAAGTTCAGAAGCATAAATCTAAAGACCAGTTGCCCTACGCGGTCGCATGTCATTTCTATGTGGTCCGCATTAGACCCCCAGGGGTATTTTTGTTCGATTTTTCCTGTGGAGTATAAATAAAATATTTTACCTTTTTAGGTGAAGTTTGGCAATCTGTTTTAGCATCTGAGCACGAGACACTTTGTATTAGCTTACTTTAAGCAATTTTCTCTTGTAATTAACGTGGATTCAAGTAGATTAAGCTTGTAGTTAATGATTATGTTAATTTCTTATAGTATTTCTTCTATTTCTACTTCTTCCATGTCTAGCTAAAACCATTAGCTAGGGTTGTGGCTCAACCCTAGTGTGGGTAATTAATGGGTGTTTTTGCTTAATGCTTGGATGATGTTGGGTGTTTGGTATTTGGGTTGATTGTATGTTTTCACTTGGATTTGGTGGTTGCAAACACTAAGTCTAGCTTAGTGGGTCTTGACTCTTCTTGAGAAAGAGAGTCTATGACCTCACAATTAACCCAACAAGGATTTGGGATGGACCCATGAGAATGGTAGTCCCAAGTAACGGGTTAAACCTTGAGAGAGTAACTACCCAACTTGAACCTTAAAGTTGCTTGGGCAAATTAGCCTACCCAATTGGTCTCTCGAGAGTCAATTGGGCAAAATCATTCTCTCTACTGAGAGGTGTGAGAGTGAGCATTAAAGTGCAACAGTTATCCATATTCCCCTTAATTATCATCCTTGTATTAGAATTCTATACCCGTTAATTAGTCACCTAGGTGAGTGCTATGACCCTAGTGCTTTTCTCTTATTGCATACAACTAGCATCATTACTTAGCAAAATTTAGTTTACAACTGTAGTTGATAGATTTAGTTGATAAACAAAAGAAAAACCAAAAATGATAGAAGCAAAAATTAGAAGCCAAAACGCATTTCTAGACTTCACAAATACTCGACTCCAAAATCTAGCTCCCTGTGGATATTGACCTCGATACCGCTATTGGGTAAAAGTAATTAGCGCCCACTCTTCCTAAGGGTTGAGTCCGCACCGATCACTTTTTGGCGCCGTTGCCGGGGAGCTTACGGTGTTGACTATTTGTGTAGTTAGTTTTGTGTTTTGCTTCTCTTTCTTTCTTTTTACTAACATTATTTGTGTAAAACCAACAGGTACACATGGATTTAAATGGGAATGTCCCTCTTGACAACGTGGTCGCGGGGGAGGAGGTTGATGATGTTGAACAAGAGGAACTCCAGGCACCACAAATGCCACAGAGAGGTAGAAATGCTAATGCAAATCCTAATGATGCAAATCCAGACCCTCCTCCGCCTCCACCAGGAGTTGCTCCAAGGGTCCTTCCTAACCAAGGTTATGCAAGTGCCATAGTTCCTCCCCGAATCCGGGCGGGGAATTTTCAAATCACCAATATTATGGTGACACTTCTCGAACAAAGAGGGTATTTTACGAGCGCCTCCGATCAAAATGCATACAAGCACTTGAAGGGGTTCATAGATACTTGTTGGGGAAGTAAACAAACCAATATGTTCGAAGAGGCTTTGAGATTGAGGCTTTTCCCGTTCTCTCTTAGGGGTAAAGCGCTCGATTGGTTGGAAAGATTATCGAATCATTCAATCACTACATGGGATGAATTGGCGGACAAGTTCATTGCCAAGTTCTTTTCTCCAAGTCATATGGCGGCGCTCCGTGATGAGATTTTGGCCTTCAAGCAAGAACCAACGGAGCCTTTGCATGAAATATGGGAGAGGTTTAGAACTATGGTCAAGGAGTGCCCAAATAATGATATGAATGATGTCATGATTTAACAAACATTCTATAGAGGCATCAACATAACAAACCAATACATTGTGAACCAATTGGCGGGTGGAAATTTTATGAAGCTTCCGTACAATAAAGCGTGTGAAGTTTTAGATGAAATGGCCGATACTTCTTCGGCATGGCAAAGTCGGGCAAACGTTACTCAAGGTGATCCTAATGTTATACATTTGCATAAAGAGTTGCATGACCACGACCAAGCCATTGCCGAACTTACAACAACAATGGACCAATTAGAGAAGGTGCAATTGCAATAAGTTTAAAACCCTCGCCAAGTCAATGCTATGGAAGGAGTAAATATGATGAAAAGAAGGCTAAGAGGGCAACAACAACAAGGGAATTGTGACAACTATGATGATGGTAGTGGTTATTCAAATGAGTGCTATGATGAGCAAAATGAGGATTGTCAATATGTCAACAACTACCAAGGAAATAGAGGAAACCAAGGTAACCAACAATGGCGATCTCAAGGGAATTGGAATAATCAACAAGGAGGTGGAAATTGGAGTGGAAACAAAAACAACAATTGGAACAACAATAATGGTGGTCAAGGTAATCGGGGGCAAGGCTTTCAAAG
Organism: Nicotiana glauca; assembly: GCA_026770625.1. Classification (NCBI taxonomy): domain Eukaryota; kingdom Viridiplantae; phylum Streptophyta; class Magnoliopsida; order Solanales; family Solanaceae; genus Nicotiana; species Nicotiana glauca. The sequence continues at coordinate 203,609 of MU683690.1, forward strand.
ACCCCCAATGTTTCAACAACCAAACAATCCGCCACCGTATCAATCTCAAGGGTCGAGTTCTTTGGGCAGTGAATTTGGGAGAATAGAGGTTATGTTTGAACAAATGATGAAGAAGACTCAAGACTCGGATGCGCAATTGGCTTCACATAACACTTCCATCCGCAACTTGGACAAATTTCACAATCTTTAAATACTCGCCCAAAGGGTGCGCTACTTAGTGACACGGTAGTAAATCCTAAGGGTGGGCATAACAACCATGTGATGACGGTGACCACACGGAGTGGACGAGGCGGTGATGTGCATGCCTCAAGAGAGAATCAAGCCATGGTGGAGGAAGATGAGTTACCTAATGATTATATACCTACGGGTGTTGATGATGTTGTGGAACCAAGTGCAAGAAATAAAGTGAGAATTGACATTCAAGAGGTTGAGGAAGAGACTCAAGAGAACGTGAACCCATCTAGGGAACATGTTATAGATATACCCGAGCTGGAAGTGCCCAAAGCCAAGGCACCTTTGCCTAGGCCTCCTCCGCCCTACCCTCAACGTTTGGCAAAACAAAAGAGTGATAACCAATTTAAGAAATTCATTGAGATGATGAA
>MU683690.1:210079-222579 GCA_026770625.1 Nicotiana glauca
TTCTTTAAAGAACGTGTGGAAATGGCAAATGAGCACATGGTGAAGGATTTTTACAGCAATGTCCACCACGTAGTTCGGGGCTCCACAACTACAAGAGTGAGGGACAAGATTGTGCTATTTGATGGGAAGACACTTAATGACTTTTTGGGATTTGCAGAAGAGGATGAGTCTCATTACTTGGAGAAGCTGGCTATGAAAAAAGAAGTTCGCCCGTGGTTAGCTGGGATTTTAGCAGCTCCAGGTACAGTCCCTGTGTGGCTGAAAGCACAGGAGAAGATATTCAGGAACACCCTCAACTTTGAAGCAAAAGGGTGGTTGACATTTGTGTGCAATCGGCTTGACCCGTCCACACACGATCACTTCGTCCCCATTGATCGTGCTGTCTTGGTTGCTTCCATCATGGCCAGATTTCCATTGAATGTGGGCAACATCATGCATAGGGTTATTTCTACTGTGGGCAATGAGACAAAGACAAACTACCCTTTCCCCAACACACTTTCCCTGTACTTCAAACAATTGAAAGTAAAGAAGAAGAAATATGATGTTATGGTACCTCCGGTGAGACCGTATTCATGGTATGATCAGAAGGGTCCTGACAACACAAAGAATGCCAAGAAGAGTCAGGCCTCCACTTCTTCCGCAGCTGGTCAGTCTGAAGAGCCAGTTGCTACTGAGCAGTCCACTGAGCCTGTTACTGATGAGGCATTGCCCCCAAGACCTTCCACAGCATCCCCTTTTGCCACAGCTGATCCGGTGATTTCGGTATTAAAGACTCACACATTTACCGCCAACCAGCTCACGCATTCATTAGCCAGTTTGAACAACTGGATGTCGGCTGCGACATCTAAGTTATCCACATTGACCACAACCGTACATGCTCAGAGAGCGCCAGTGACTGTTGAGATCCCTGCTTCTATTGAGGATACTTTGAAGAAAATCCTGGAGAACCAGGAGCAAATGATGGCAAAGGAGGAAACCTTGACCAAGGCAGTCGGTGAGCACAGCAAAGCACTTAAGGACTTGGCAAAGGAGCACAGAAAGCTGAGAAAGACAAAGGCCTCGAAGGAGTCGGTGGCGACATTGAAGGCACATGTAGACAAGCTATTGGTGGACCAGCTTCCACTTGACTTGCTGTTTGGGGAGCCGGCCATAGAGCCACTATTTGGGCAGCCACAGAAGGAGGAGCACAGGCCGAAGAAGAAGAGAAAACTCCCTAGTACTGAGGGAGTTGTAATAGCAGTCGCTCCAGAGCATGAGGGTCCCTCCAGTGCTCCAGATGTTGAGCCCTCCATAGTTCCACCAGTCCCAGCAGCACAGCAGCAGCAGGCTGGGGACCAGTCTGAGGTCCCTGCCAGTACAGAGGACACATGAGCCATTGACCAGCACAGGGCAGTTGATGAGGCTTGAGGGGCCATTCTATATCCTTTGCCTATTTTTTTTTTGATGTTTTATTTGATAGTTAGCATTGGGGACAATGCTAGCTCTTATTCGTGGGGGTGTGGCCCTACTTTTTGATTGACTGGATGATTGTATATATTCTTTACTTTCAGTACATTCATAGATATAGATGATTTGTATATAAATTTTCATTCTGAACTCCCTCAGTTGTATATTCTACCCCCCTTGTGTACATATTCATTTGTTTGTCATTTGAGCTTTCTTTCTATTTTTGTTATTTTCGTAAAAGTTTTTCGTTTTAGTTGCAAAGTTAGGCTCGTAGCCTCTTTTTGTGATTTTTGCTTTGATGTTGCAATAAGCCCTTGGTTTTCTTAATGCCACGGTTCTTTCCAAGGGTAGAGTGTTGTGTGAACCGGGTGGCTCTTCCCAATGGTAGATAGCGTGACAACTTTCTTAAGGGTTGAGTCAGTTTTTAATTTTTCTTTTTGGTTTTCAAGTCTTTTGTAGTTAAGGGTACCTCAGGCAAGGCTTCACTTGGGCCTAGCACATTTTCCTTTGATCTTATGGTCAAAGACATTATGTTGTGTTTAGGATGGTGAAAGTTGTGGCTTTGAGACTCCTGTGTTGACCAAACAATCATCATGTGGTCAATATGGGCCATTGTGCGCTTGAATCATGACTAAGGTCGTTGTGGGCCCTCGACACTGCCTTTGGCAATCCTTGAGTAAATGTGTGGCGAGAACTCGATTTGTGAGCCCAAGTACCGAGCCAATGGTCTAGAACTTGCCCCGAATGTTTGTTAAGGCGAAATCGTAGGTGGAACTTGACTTGAGACGTGATTGTAGGCTCTCCTTGATCCAAAAATGCTATCTTGATCCATTTAATGACCTACCAATGTAATGATCCCTAGTTCACCCCTTTTGAACCTTAAAATTTCTTCTTTCATGAACCAAAGTTACAAGCCTATACCCGTTTTTAATGAAACCCTCTCTTGGCACCCAAAAATCTTCCCTTGAGTAATGGCAAATATCTAAGTTTGGGGGAGAGACAAGAAAGGCACCAATGTGGTAAAAAGGCATAAAGGCAAAAAGAAAGACAAAAGTGAAAAAGACCCAAAAAGGGGATTCAAAGTCAACAAAAAGTGAAAAAAGATGCGAAAAAGGTGAAAAGAAAAAAAATAAAAAAAATGGGAGAAAGGTTTGAATTGCAAAAGAAAGAGTGACATTGTGTCTCTCTAACCCCTTGAAAGAAGAAATACTCAAATGAGTCAAGAAAGTATGCCAAAACGAATCAAAAGAAGTGCTTAAGGGAAGATTGAACCCATGTGCACGAAAGCATATCCTACCTTTACCCAAACGCCTTCACAATGACTCCTCAAAATCCCTACATGATCTTGAGTTAAGAGAAGCCTTCATTAGTGGATACTTACATGAGGGGCAAGCATATGGTACTTAGAGACGGACTTAGGATCTCTTCCTTGTCAGAGATGAGCGAGAAATCCTTCCACCTCGATTTGTGTGCAAATACTCTAAAAGGTGAGGTTCACTTAGGGAGAGTCGAGGATGTGTGAGTTTGGGTTCCACAATGACCAAAGTACTTGAGAAAGGTTCCTTGATGAGATGTGTCAACCCTTGAGGCTCTTGTGTCACACTTGATCCACAAGTTTTCAAAGTTTTAAATGTGTTAATGATGCATTCGCATTGAGGGCAATCGTTAGTCCCAATTGATGATTGATTGAGGTTACTTTAGGACAAACAGGAATTACTTGGATGTTTTCTATTGAGGGGTAGGTCTCATTTTAATTGCTTGAGGACAAGCAAAGGTTTAAGTTTGGGGGAGTTGATAACTATGAACTGTACATGTTTTGTACCCCTTATTACCCGAGCTTTGGGCATAAATTGCTCCAGATTAGTCCTGAATTGCTTACAAGTTGCGCTTGATTGCAGGTTTGAGCGACTAGATGATGAATATCACAAATCGGCTCAAAAAGGAGTGAAATCTGCCAAGCGACAAAAGATGATTGAAAGTGGGAAATAGGAGACCTGCGCGGACCGCACTGTTTTGATGTGCGGCCGCACAGGAAGGTTCTGAAAGCTACCAAGTTCAAGCTTAACCTGTGCGGTCCGCACTGCTTTGCCACGTGGCCGCGCAGGAAAGTTCAGAGAATCAGCAAAAGTGAAGAAAATCCACGTGGACCGCATCTATTTCCACGCGGTCCGCAATGATGAGAGATTAGAGGCTCAGTAATTCAAGGCAAGTCCTACGCGGCCGCACACCAAATCAGTGCGGTCTGCGTGGGTAAAAGTTCAGAGAGTCAAAATGGGACAAAACTCTACTGTGCGGCCGCGCACCATTTCCATGCGGTCCGCATGACTCAACCTGTGCAGCCGCGCACCATTTCCACGCGGTCCGCTTGACTCAACCTATGCGGCGGCGTGACATTTCTATGCGGTCCGCATCCCCAAGTCCAGAAGCACAAATCTAAAGACCAGTTGCCCTGCGCGGCCGCATGTCATTTCTATGCGGTCCGTGTTAGACCCCCAAGGGTATTTTTGTCCGGTTTTTCCTGTGGAGTATAAATAGAACATTTTACTTTTTTAGGTGAAGTTTGGCAATCTGTTTTAGCAGCTGAGCATGAGACACTTTGTATTAGCTTACTTTAAGCAATTTTCTCTTGTAATTAACGTAGATTCAAGTAGATTAAGCTTGTAGTTAATGATTATGTTAATTTCTTATAGTATTTCTTCTATTTCTACTTCTTCCATGTCTAGCTAAAACCATTAGCTAGGGTTGTGGCTCAACCCTAGTGTGGATAATTAATGGGTGTTTTTACTTAATGCTTGGATGATGTTGGGTGTTTGGTATTTGGGTTGATTGTATGCTTTCACTTAGATTTGGTGGTTGCAAACACTAAGTCTAGCTTAGTGGGTCTTGACTTTTCTTGAGAAAGAGAGTCTATGACCTCACAATTAACCCAACAAGGATTTGGGATGGACCTATGAGAATGGTAGTCCCAAGTAATGGGTTCAACCTTGAGAGAGTAAAAACCCAACTTGAACCTTAAAGTTGCTTGGGCAAATTAGCCTACCCAATTGGTCTCGAGAGAGTCAATTGGGCAGAATTATTCTCTCTACCGAGAGGTGTGAGAGTGAGTGTTAAAGTGCAATGGTTATCCATATTCCCCTTAATTATCATCCTTGTATTAGAATTCTATACCCGTTAATTAGTCACCTAGGTAAGTGCTATGACCCTAGTGCTTTTATCTTATTGCATACAACTAGCATCATTACTTAGCAAAATTTAGCTTACAATTGTAGTTGATAAACAAAAGAAAAACCAAAAATGATAGAAGCAAAAATTAGAAGCCAAAAAGTATTTCTAGACTTCACAAATACTCGACTCCCAAATCTAGCTCCCTGTGGATATTGACCCCGATACCGCTATTGGGTAAAAGTAATTAGCGCCCACTCTTCCTAAGGGTTGAGTCCGCACCGATCAATGACCCTCTTGGCAATGTAAATACGGGGGAGGAGGTAGACGATCTTGAACAAGAAGAGGTTCCTATTTTACCTTAAGGTCCACGTAGAGACCGTCATGCCAATGTAAATGACAACAATAATATTCCAGACCCTCCTCCGCCACCGCCAAGAGTGGCTCCAAGAGTTCTCCCAAATCAAGGGTATGCGAGTGCCATTGTTCCTCCCCGAATCCGGGTGGGGAACTTTCAAATCACGAATGTTATGTTGACCTTGCTCGAGCAAAGAGGGTATTTTACGGGCGCCTCCGATCAAAATGCCTACAAGCACTTGAAGGGGTTCGTAGATACATGCTGGGGTAGCAAGCAAACAAACGTGTCCGAGGATGTGTTGAGATTGAGGCTTTTCCTGTTCTCTCTTCGGGGCAAGCGTTGGATTGGTTAGAAAGGCTTCCCAATCATTCCATCACAACATAGGATGAGTTAGCGGACAAATTTATTTCCAAGTTCTTTTCACCAAGTCACATGGCGACACTTCGAGATGAAATTTTGGCCTTCAAGCAAGAGCCAATGGAACCTTTGCACGAAATATGGGAGCGGTATCAGACTATGGTGAAAGAGTGCCCGAATAACAACATGACCGAGGCTATGATTCAAGAAACGTTTTATCGGGGCATCAAAACCAAAAATCAATGCATTATGAACCAATTGGCTGGAGGGAACTTTATGAAACTTTCTTACCAAGAGGCATGTGATGTACTTGATGAAATGGGCGACACCTCTTCGACATGACAAAGCCGAGCAAATATGCCTCAAGGTGACCCGACGGTCATCCATTTGCACAAGAAATTTCACGATCATGGCCAAGCTATTGCCGAGCTTACAACAACTATGAACCAATTGGCGAAGGCGCAATTACAAAGAGTCCAAAATCCGTGCCCAGTCAATGCAATGGAAGGTGTTTATATGTTGAAAAGAAGGCAAAGAGGGTAACAACCTCAAAGTAATTGTGAGCAATAGACAAAAACAATGATAGTGGTGGTTACTCAAATGAGTACTATGATGATCAAAGCGAAGAGGTCCAATATGTCAATAACTACCAAGGGAATAGAGGTAATTCTTCGAATCAACAATGGCGTCCCCGAGGAAATTGGGGCAATCAACAAGGCGGCGGTAATTGGAATAATAACAACCAACAACAAGGTGGTGGCAATTGGAACAACAACAATCAAAACAACAATTGGGGTAACCAAGGTAACAATCAAGGCAATTGGAACGAGAACAACAATAATTGGAGCAACAACAACAATCAAGGGGGGTGGAATAATAGTGGCAATCAAGGCAATCGGGGGCAAGGCTTTCAAAGGCACCCCATGTACCAATAACCAAATAATCCACCTCCCTTTCCTTCTCAAGGTCCAAGTTCTTTCGGGAGTGATATGGGGAGAATTGAGAGTATGTTCGAGCAAATGATGAAAAAGAACCAAGATTTCGATGCGCAATTGGCTTCTCATAACACATCTATCCAGAACTTGGAGGTGAAAATAGGTCAAATTTCTCAAGCTCTGAATACTCATCCCAAGGGTGCTCTACCAAGTGATATGGTAGTGAGCCCGAAGGGCGGGAATAACAACCATGTGATGGCGGTCACAACTAGAAGCGGAAGAGGCGGTGATGTGTATGCCTCAAGAGAAAAGAAAGTTGTGGTTGATGATGATGAGTGTTGGGATGATGATGTACCTTTGGTAGTTGAAGATGTGGTTAAGCCCAATGTGAACAATGAAGTAAGAATTGATATTGATGAGGCCGAGGTAGAAACACAAGATACCGTGAACCTGTCTAGGGAATACGTGATTGACATGCGTGAGCCGGTGGTGCCCAACGCCAAGGCACCTTTGCCTAGGCTCCCTCCACCTTATCCTCAACGGTTAGCAATGCAAAAGAATGACAACCAATTCAAAAAGTTCATAGACATGATGAAGAGACTTACAATAAATGTGCCTTTGGTGGAGGCACTTGAACAAATACCGGGTATACAAAGTTTATGAAGGATTTGGTAATGAAGAAGAGGTCGATGGAGTGTGAAACAATTAAAATGACTCATCAAGTGAGTGCCATAGTGAATTCAATGGCACCCAAGCTTGAGGACCCCAGAGCTTTTACTATCCCTTGCACTATTGGAAGTGCAGATTTTGCCAAGGCCCTTTGTGACTTAGGGGATATCATTAATTTGATGCCGTACTCGGTCTTCAAGACCTTGGGAATTGGACAACCTCGATCAACCTCAATGAGACTTCAAATGTCGGATCGATCGATGAAGCGAACCTTGGGCATAACTGATGATGTTCTTGTCCGTGTTGATAAATTTATATTGCCGGCCGACTTTGTCATCTTGGATTGGGAAGTGGACTTTGAAGTCCCGATTATTCTTGGGAGACCTTTCCTAGCTACAGGGAAGGCAGTGATTGATGTTGAAGCGGGTGAGTTGACTTTCCGTGTGGGGGATGAGAAGGTTGTTTTCCATGTTTGCAAATCAATGAGAAAACCCAATAGCACCGAGGTGTGTTCATTTGTGGACATTGTCACAACTGTGATAATGGATGACACAAGTTCCATGATCAATATTGAAGATCCCCTTAAGGATGTGCTTCTTAATATGGATGTCAATGATGATGCAAATAGAGTGGAATGCGTGAATGCTTTGCACGGTATGGGCTCGTATTCTTATGAGCCTAGGAAATTTTCCTTGGATCTTGAAAATCGAAAAACTCCACCAACTAAGCCATCCATTGAGGAGCCACCGATGTTGGAGTTAAAACCACTTCCTCCACACCTCAGGTGTGAGTTCTTGGGCTCCAATTCTACTTTACCAGTTATTATTTATTCTTGCCTCACTAACTTGCAGGTAGACGCCACCTTGGCGGTTCTCAAAAGGAGGAAGAAAGCAATTGGGTGGACATTGGCCGACATTCGAGGAATAAGCCCCGGCATGCATAAAGTCAATTTGAAGAAGTATGCACGGCCTTCTTTAGAAAACCAAAGGAGTCTCAATGAGGCTATACAAGAGGTGGTGAAGAAGGAAGTGATCAAATAGCTAGATGCGGGTGTGGTGTATCCAATCTCCGATAGCTCATGGAACTTTCCAGTAAAATATGTGCCGAAGAAAGGTGGGATGACTGTGGTGACAAATGACAACAACGAGCTTATTCCCTCTCAAACCATTACCGATTGGAGGGTTTGCATGGAATACCGAAAACTCAACAAGGTGACTAGAAAGGACCATTTCCTATGCTATTCCTTGACCAAATGCTAGATCGTCTTGCAGGCCGGGCTTTTTATTGATTTCTAGATGGCTACTCGGGGTACAATAAAATCCTAATTGCCCCAGAGGACCAAGAAAAGACCAGTTTTACGTGTCTGAATGTCACGTTTTCTTTCTCTACAATGCCGTTCGGATTGTGCAATACCCCGACGACCTTCCAACGTTGCATGGTGGCTATTTTTACCGACATGGTGGAGTATATCTTGGAGGTATTCATTGATGATTTCAGCGTGGTTGGGGATTCTTTTGATGAGAGCTTGGTTAATTTGTATCGAGTGTTGGCCCGGTTTGAAGACATGAACCTAGTTCTCAATTGGGAAAAATTCCATTTCACGGTAGAAGAGGGTATTGTATTGGGTCACAAAATTTCAAAGAGAGGAATTGAGGTTGACAAGGCTAAGATTGAGGTTATTTTGAGGCTTCCTCCCCTACTTCTGTCAAAGGGGTGAGGAGTTTCCTTGGGCACGCGGGTTTCTATTAGAGGTTCATTAAAGATTTTTCTAAGGTAGTTAACCCTTTGTGAAAGTTGCTAGAGAAGGATGCCAAATTTGTCTTTGATGAGAAGTGCATGGAGGCTTTTGAGCTTCTTAAACACAAGTTGACCGCTACCCCCATCATCACCGCACCAAATTGGAGCTTGCCATTCGAGCTCATATGCGATGCTAGTAACGTTGCGGTTGGGGCTATTTTGGGCCAAAGGACCAACAAGATGTTCCATCCAGTGTACTACTCAAGCAAGACCATGAATGAGGCTCAAAGTAATTACACAGTCATCGAGAAGGAGTTATTGGCGATTGTTTTTGCTATGGAAAAGTTTCGACCATACCTTATGGGGGCCAAAGTTATAGTGCACACGGATCATGCCACCCTTAGGTATTTGATGACCAAGAAAGACTCCCAGGCGAGGTTGATGAGATGAGTTCTTCTTCTTCAAGAGTTTGATCTGGAAATTTTGGACCGTAAAGGAAGTGAGAATCAAGTGGCGGACCACTTGTCCCGTTTGGAGGAGGAGGGGAGGCCTTGTGACAGCCTTGAGATCAATCATGCATTTCCCGATGAACAACTCCTTGCGGTGTCAATGCATGATATGCCATGGTTTGCCGATGTGTCCAATTATCTTCTGACTGGAATAATCCTTTATGAGCTCTCTTCTAACTAAAGGAAGAAGCTCAAGTGGGATAGTTTGTTCAAGATTTGTACGGATGATGTGATTCATCGATGTGTCCCAGAAGAACAATAATTGAGTATTTTGGAGGCTTGTCACTCCTTTCCCTATGGTGGCCATCATGGTGGGGTGAGGACGTCTTCTATGGTGCTTAGTTGTGGTTTCTATTGGCCAACCTTGTTCAAAGATGTGGGTGATTTTGTCAAGAAATGTAATGAATGCCAAAGAGTCGGCGGTATTTCCAAGAAAGATGAGATGCCTCTAAACACAATTCTTGAAGTTGATATCTTTGATGTTTGGGGTATCTATTTTATGGGTCCATTTGTTAGCTCTTGTGGAAATACTTATATCCTCGTAACGGTGGATTATGTCTCGAAGTGGGTTGAAGCCGTGGCTCTACCCAATAATGAAGCCCGGAGTGTTGTGGCATTTCTTAAAAAGAGTATCTTCACAAAGTTTGGCACCCCTCGTGCTATCATTAGTGATGGGGGGTCTCACTTTTGCAATAAGGCTTTTAATTCCTTGCTTGCCAAATATAGAGTCAATCACAAAGTGACCACCCCCTATCATCCTCAAGCTAGTGGTCAAGTGGAGGTCTCCAACCGGGAAATAAAGAGTATCTTGTCCAAGACGGTCAATGCTAATAGGATCGATTGGTCGAAAAGGTTGGATGACGCTCTATGGGCGTATCAGATGACTTACAAGACTCCAATCGGTATGTATCTTTATCGCTTGGTGTTCGGGAAAGCTTGCCATCTTCTAGTCGAATTGGAGCACAAGGCTATGTGGTCCTTGAGGAAGTTGAACTTGGAATGGGATGTTGCGGCCAATCTCCATGTTGAGCAACTCAATGAGCTTGATGATTTTAGATTTCATGCCTACTCTAGCTCGTCTTTGTATAAGGAGAAGATGAAGTACCTTTGCAACAAATATGCTCGAGGGAATGAGTTCAAGGTTGGTGATATGGTTCTTTTGTTCAACTCTCGGTTACGTCTGTTTCCGGTAAAGCTCAAATCAAAGTGGAGTGGGCCATTTGAAGTTGTATTTGTGACTCCGTTTGGTGCTCTTGATCTCAAGAACAGAAATGGTGAAGTTTTCAAAGTCAATGGGCATCGTGTCAAGCATTATCTTGGGAAATTTTATGATAGCCACGTGGTGGAACTTCTCCATTTAAAGTGATGTGCTGGTAACATGTGTCGTGCCGCGACGATAAATCAGGCGCTACTTGGGAGGCAATCCATGTCTTTTTTCTTTTTGTTTTTTCTGTGATTTTCTGGGTAGTGTAGGTTTGATTTTTGAGCTAACTGATTGTGAGATGTTGCAGGGATTGAGTTGATGCAGTGAAAAATATTTTGAGATAAGTTGAACAGTCTCTAAAGTTTGCCAGTGTGGCCGCATTGCACTTTGTGCAGTCCGCACTGGTGATGGTCAAAAGTGATGCTCTCTGAAGTTTGCCACCGCGGCTGCATGGAATTTTGTGTGGACCACGGTAGACCTCCGCGGCCGCGGTCCATTTTGTGCAGCCGTGCTGGTAGGTAAGGCTGGGGCCCACACCTTTTTCTATAAATAAAGCCCAAGGGGCACCATTTACCTTTTCCAAACTTTGAACACTCAGACCTCTAAAAGTACTATTCACACTCGCATTGGCCCGTAATTCTTGCTTAGTTGCATACGATCTTCACAATCTGGTAACATTTCATGCATTTTTCATTGATTAATCTTATATTTCCATTTTATTTTCTTGCCCAGTAGTTTTAGCTTCTTTTTCTTTTGTTAGATTCTTTTTTTTCATTTATTTATTAGCTTAGGGTAATTTAAATGCTTGGTTTGTGTGTTGAGAATTAATAATGGTTGGGCAAATGAGTAGGGACAAGTTAGGTGTAAAAAACTGAACAAAAATGGCAAAAACATTAAAACCTAACTTAGTGCATGTGCAAAATACTCTCCGCGGCCCGCGGTCACCTTTATGCGTTCCGCGGTGCCCTGAGTAACTGAAAGTGAACCTATGCTCAGTGCGGCCACATTGCACTTTATGCAATCCGTGCTGGCCAACTGCGATCGCGATCCAACTTTGTGCGGACCGCGGTGGGGAGATTCAGAGAGATGATTTTTGGGCCTTTGACCCAACGCGGAGCATTATTGCTTTTGTGAGGTCCACGATGCCCCATGTGCGACCGCACTCCCTTTTTTGTGCGGGCCGCGATGCTATGTTCTGCAACTGATTCTGCAATCTTTTCTTCTGCTGGCTGCAATTCAAATTCAATGCATGTTTCACTGCATGTGCTTAGACTAACCATGTTAGATATGTTTGCTTGCAGATAATGGTCAAACAATGAGGCAATGGCTCCAAACAACTCGGCAGAGGTGATTCCTCCCGGTGAGGCAAAGGAAAAAGAGTGGTAAAACTTACTCCCCAAGTCCGGGAAAATATCAAAAAGACCCTGAAGTTGATAAAAGTTGTAGATAGAGCTACTTCCCATTCCTCGGGGGGTGAGTATATGCCATCTCAGGACATCTCCTCCGACTCAATCCCAACTCACTTTGTCTCCAGCTTCCAGCTGACTGATACCCCTCCAGTATCACCCACTACCAAGAGGCCGGTGAATGTAGTTTCAGATTTACTTGAAGAGTCCACAGCCGGTAGTGGAGATGACTCCATCTCCCCCACAGCTTCATTATCTAGGGAGAGTGCAGGCGAAGATGAATGTGATGAACCTCAGGTGGGGGGAATTGACCGAACTAGGAAGGCCGAAGTGTGGGAGGATAGATTTGTAAGCCAAGTGGCTTACCATAAGTTTAAGGAGTGATGGCCAGTGAGACATCTAATACCAGAGAGGAGCTTTGTTATCAAAGAATTGCTACCCCACAACCCTGACGTGCTGAGATAATTTAGAACGAGACCGGGCTGGGAGATATTTTTGGAGAAATGTATTGATGCAAATGAGCATATGGTCTGGGAATTCTATTGTAATATGGCCCAGATCGTCAAAGGGTCCAAGGTGACCAAGGCCCGGAATAAAAAGGTGTTGTTCGATGGGCAGTCCTTGAATGAATATTTGGGCTTCAATAAAGAGGACGAGACCCTATATCTGGCAAAGTTGGAGATGGGTGAGGGGGTCCGTCCATGGTTAGCCCAGTAC
>MU683690.1:226267-292372 GCA_026770625.1 Nicotiana glauca
TTCTTTACCTTTACATTCTAGTTTGATTGGTAGTTTTCTTTTTTTAGTGTAAGAATATATTTCGTGTTAAAAATAACATATTTTTAATTGAGTCCTTAAATTATTCATCACTATTTTATTTAATTATTATCAATATATCTCGGTAAATAATAGATTTCTCAAATGGCAATTGATTTGATAGTGTTACATTGAAAATGTTGCCACCAGAATATGTGTTTGGTCGTGTATGTCTTATATTTAAGAAAAAATTGATAAATAACCGAAAAAACCAAAGGACTAACATAAACCGAATAGAGAAAAACCGACTTAGTTGGTTTGGTTTGGTTCTAATATTTGAAAAACCGACTTACTTGGTGTGGGTTTTTTTTAGGGAAAAACCAATCCAAGCTGAACCATGAACACCCCTACCGGGGACCACTGATGATCCCATGCAGACGGACACAACTTAGGGGGTCTTCATATCCTTTCATTACTTTTGGTGCTTATTTGTTTAGTTGGCATTGGGGACAATGCCAGCTTTTATTTGTGGAGGTGCACCCTACTCTGTATCCGGATGATTGTATATATTAGTTGACTTATTTTATGTTTCTGTTGATTTTCTATTTGGTCTGTATATAACTTTACATTTAGTTACTCTTATCATACTTTTTGTCTTCTCTTTGGTCTGTATATAAATTTTCATTTTTGTATATATTCATCCCTCGTTGTATATTCTAATCCCTTATTGTAAATATTCATTCTCTTTTCTATTTTCGTACAAATTTTTCATTTTTAGCTTAGTAGATAGGCTCACAGCCTTTTTGTTTCGTTTTTGGCGCTTTCAATAAGCCCTTGGTTTTTTTAATGCCACGGTTCTTTTCAAGGGAGGAGTATTGTGTGAACCGAGTGGCTCTTCCCGATGATGGATGGTGTGACAACCTTCTTAAGGGTTTGAGTCCATTTTTTATTTTTCTTTTGTTTTTAGTAGTTTATAGTTAAGGGTACCTCAAGCATAGCTTCACTTGGGCCTAACACATTTGCCTTTGATCCCATGGTCAAAGACAAGTGGTTGTGTTTAGGATGGTGAAAGTAGTGACCTTGAGACTCTTGTGTTGACCAAACAAACATCATGTGGTCTTTCAGGACTATTGTGTGCTCAATCGTGTCTAAGGTCGTTGCGGGCCCTCGACACTATGTCTTTAGCAATCCTTGAGTGTGTGTGGTAAGAAATCGAATTTTGAGTCCAAGTCCCGAGCCAATGATCTAGAACTTGCCCTGAATGTTTGTTGAGGCAAAATTTTGAGTGAAATTCAACTTGAGAAGGGATTATAGGCCCTCCTTGATCCAAATGATAGTTGAACAATTCCATAGCCTACCAATGATATAATCCCTAGCTAACCCTTTTGAACCTTAAACCTTGTTCTTTCAAGAACCAATGCTACAAGCCTATGCCCATTCTAAATTATATCCTCTCTTGGCACCCAAATCTTCCCTTGAAGTAGTGGCAAAAGTCTAAGTTTGGGGGGAGAGATAAGAAAGGAAACAAAGTGGTAAAAGGTACAAAAGCAAAAGAAAAGGAAGGCAATGAAAAAGAAAGAAAAGAAAAAGACAAAAAGAAAGCCCAAATGTGCAAAAGAATGAAAAGGGATTCAAGCGGAACAAAGTGAAGAAGGTGTGGAAAAAGTAAAAAAGAAAGGAGAAACATTTTGAATTGCATAAGAAAGAGTGACAATGTGTCTCTCTAACCCCTTTAAAGGAAGTGAAATACTGAAAAGAGTCAAGAGAATTGTGCCAAAATAAATCAAAAGAAGTGATTCAGGGAAGATGGAACCCATATAGACCAACAACTTTTTCTACCCTCAACCAAAAGCCTTCACATTGACTCCACAAAAGCCCTATATGATCTTGAGTTGGATGACGCTCGCATTAGTGGATACTTACATGAGGGTCAAGCATATGGTACTTAGAGCCGAACTTGTGACCTTTCCTTGATAGAGACGAGTGAACTCCCATTAACCTCGGTTTGTGAGCTTATACTCTAAAGGTAAGGCTTTCTTAGGGAGAGTAGAGGATGTATGAGTTTGGGTTCCACAATGACCAAAGTAATTGAGAGAGTTCTTTGATGTAATGAGTCAATTCTTGATGCTCTTGTGTCACACTTGATCCATAGTTTTCAAAGTTTAAATTTTGTTAATGATCCATTTGTATTGAGGGCAATTGTTAGTCCCAATTGATGCTTGTTGAGGTTACTTTAAGTCAGCTAGAATTTCTTGGATTTTCCTTTAAGGGGTGGGTCTTATTTTGTTTGCTTGAGGACAAGCAAAGGTTTAAGTTTGGGGGAGTTGATAAATTAGGATTTTAACATGTTTTATGCCCCTACTTGTGTATGCTTTGATCATATATTTGTACAAAATAGTCCCAAAAGGCTCACAGGTTTTGCTCATTTGCAGGTTTGATCAACAAAGTGACAAAATGTCAAGGATCAACTCAAAAAGATGTGAAATCTGCTCAAGAGTCAAAGACTAGGCAATATGAGGGAAAGCAGGCCTAGTGCAGACCGCGCAAAGTGGTATGCGGCCGCACTAGGAGATTCAGAGAGTTGGAAAACTAGTCTTAAGGCAACGTGACCGCGGTTCAGTTTTAGCGGCCCGTTGTCAGGGCTCCGTGGCTGCACTTCTCTTTTGTACGGTCTGCGGTCAAGAGATTTAGAGAACTACAATTTTGCCAAGACATTGCCATGCGGTCCGCGATCATTATTATGCAGACCGTGCCAACTCCCTCTGCGGCCGCGGTCGTTATTGTGCAGACTGCGCCAACTCTCTCTGCGGCCACGGTCTATTCTACGCGGTCCGCGGAGCCCAACTTCAGAGAGCTAAATTTTGAATTTCAAGAGCCTTGTGCGGCTGCAGTCCATTTTGTGCAGCCCGTACTGACCGCAGGGGTATTTTTGTCTGGTTTTTCCAGCTTAGTATAAATAGAACATTTTACCATTTTTAGGTCATCTGTTATTTCTAGAACTGAGTTGCGCTCGTGAGAACATCTTTTAAAGCCATTTTTGGCACCTTAGCTTCAAATTAACGATAGATTCTTGTAATTTAATTTAGCATTTAGTTATTATGTCTTGTTCTTCATCTATTTCTTCATTTTCTCCTTCAAGCATCAGTAGCTAACCCATTAGCTAGGGTTGTGGCTCAACCCTAGTGTGGGTAATTGATGGGTGTTGCCATCTAGGGTTAGATTAACTATGGGTGTTTACTATTTGGGTTGATTTTATGTTTTAATCTAAGAATTGGTGGTTGCAAACACTGATTCAAGTTTTGTGGACTTGATTCCTCTTGAGAAAGAGAGTCTATGTCTCTAAAATTGACCCAACAATGAATTGGGATGGACTCATGAGAAATGATAGTCCCAATTAACGGGTTAAACCTCGAGAGAGTAATCACCCTACTTGAACCCTAGTTGCTTGGTCTAATTTTCCTACCCATTTGGTCTCGAGAGAGTCAATTGGACAAAATCACTCTTTCTACCAAGAGGTGTGAGAGTGGGTAAAATTATGCAATGGTTATAGCATAAGCCCCAAATATGTCAATCGAACCTTAGTAACATCTACCCGTCAATTAGCCAACTAGGTAGTGTCACGACCCTAGTGCCCTTCTTCCCATTAGATACAAACTAGCAATCTTCTCGTAGTATAATTTAGCGATAATCAATAGTTTTATAAAAGTAGTTATAAATTGAAAACCCAAAACATGTTTGAACTGACATTTGAAGCAAACGCATATCTCTAAGCTAGACAGATATTCCAAATCCATTACTAGCTCCCTGAGGAAATTGATCCCGACCCTCAAATTGGGTAAAAGCTATTGTGACACGCTCTTCCTACCGTGGTGTAGTGTTGAGTTGGGAGCGTAAATAGGCAATGACCTTGCCATCTTGCATCAACACCGCACCAAGTCCGAAATGAGATGCATCACAATAACTGTATAGGGCCTTGAACCCGTGGGCAAAACCAACACCGGTGCCGTAGTCAAAGCTGTCTTGAGCTTCTGAAGGTGCGTCGCACTCATCCGACCATTTGAACTGGGCACCCTTCTAGGTCAACCTACTCATCGGGGCTGTGATAGACGAAAACCCCTCCATGAACCAACGATAGTAGCCTGCCAATCCCAAGAAACTCCAAATCTCTGTAATTGATGCTGGTCTAGGGCAGTTCTTGACTGCCTCAATCTTCTTCGGATTAACCCGAATACCCTCTGTCACACCTCCTTTTTCGCTACACCCGCAAGGGTGTAAAGGAGTTTTTTCACTTAAAGGACAATCGAAATGGAATTTATTATTAAGATTCAGAGTCGCCACTTGGGAGATTAATGATGTCCCAAGTCACCGGTTGAATCCCGAACCGAGAAAATTATGACTCTGTTAACAGTCCGCGAACCAGAAATTCGGATTAGGAATTCTGTTAACCCGGGAGAAGGTGTTAGGCATTCCCGGGTTCCGTCGTTCTAGCACGGTCGCTCGACTATTGCATTTAGCTTATTTATCCGATTTGATTACATGAAGAACCTATGTGCCAATTTTTACTTTTAACCGCTTTTATTCAATATGTATTTTTTAAAAGAAAATTGAACGTCGTTTAAAGCGTGCGTTCGGATCGCGTCACATGAAATGTACCCGCAATCCTAAGCACACTCTATTCAACATTTTGGGATTTGATTTGGGTCGCATGAAATGCACACCCGAGTTTAGGAATGTAACTTTATTAAAATCGCACCTAAAGTGGCTAACGCGTTATTATCTTTTGGAAAGGCCGTAAAATTTGCTAAACGGACCGTCCCGAACTACTAAGTATTTTTTAAACCGTTAGTGAGGGCCCCACAATTTTGTATTTTATTGGGTGAGGCTCGTCTCAATTTATTTAAAAGCCAACCCAAAAGCGACTACAATTCTCTACTTAATTTTATCTCAAAAATAAAAGGAAAAAGTCCTAATTAATTAACAAATCAATGTATCACTATTAAAAAATTTGAAACAAATATTGAGTTAAAACGAAAACATTTCCAGCTTCAATGGGCAACCTAGACAGTCATTGGGCTTTAGGCTTAGAATAACCCAATTCATGGTGATGAAAGGGGATGGATCAGACCGCATCCCTGATTCGGGCCTGCGTTAGGCCCAATTTTATGCCTCACTATTTGTTGATCGAGCGTGTTGAGGGACGAACACCAACAAGGAACGAAGAATCAAATTTACACGAGTAATGATACTTGAACTAAACTGGCATAACGCATGTCTAAAAACAAACTCAATTTCCAGGATCATTTCTTTGCAGTTTAAAACAATCTTATTAAAGTAGCTATTTGCCTAAAGGGTATCCCAAATGACTATTGTAAAGGGAAGGCACTGAATATGAATACTAACAGGGGTTAACACCAATTCCGAACAGCTCAATGAAATAGAACTCGATGGATCTAGAAAAGTATCACCACACTGCCAAGGAACCCAGTTAAACACTGATCAGATTGATGAAGCTCCAATTAACAACAGAATATCAAAAATCCAAATGGTGTACCAAATTTAAACAGTCATAATTAACCTCTCATAAGTTCCAAGCTTCAGGGGTGTCCCTAGTTTAATTATTATATCTAACAAAACTACTAGAGAGCAATACTAGGCCTGCATATACAAAACTAAGGGAATCTGCATAATTCAGTAGTTTGAAAGCTGACTTATGTATAAGATAACTCAAATAACAATCAAAATATGAACATTAGGTACAAATGATCATCAGAACGTCACACATTCCATTACTTTGTTTTCATTTTCAACTTGAACCTCAGATTACAGTTTTCAGGAGATATGTACCTGGATATGAACAGAAACAGGAGAAGGAGAGAGTCAGCAACAACACATAACAGAGCAGCTATTTGGAATTCAAACAGTGACAAACTCAGCAAATTTCAACCCAGAAATGCATCAATGAACCAGAACCATTTTAAAATCAAGCGATACTAATGCATCAACCCACAAGCAACACCAAAATGACTAGGATAAACCCAGGAGATCAACATATTCAACAAATAAACCACCGCTGTCTCAGATCAGTCAGATTCAACTTAAATTGATGCCAAACTATCAAACTCCAAAGATTAAACAGAAGCAAAAGGAATTCAAACTGTTTTTGGTTTTTGAAGTGATCTAAAAGTTGAATTGAAACTAAGATTCAAAGGCGCCCTAAGGAGAAACAATCAAACAGTATCATTTTTTGATTTTTTCCTATATTTTCTTTTTTTGGATTTTCAGTAGAATTCTAAGATCTAAAGAAGAGTTCTAAATTTCTGCTGATTTGAATTTGAATTTCAGTATCTGATAGAAGGGTTTTTGGGAATTTTTGGAGATCCAAAAGCCTCCTCTTTAAGGAAAAGGTATTGCCCTTTTATAGGCACAAATGAGGCAGCCTTGAAATCTATTATTTACACTATAGGTCCCTCTTCTTTTATTAGTTAGTCCCTTGTTTCCTAACTTGTGCCTCAAGTCAACACACTTATTTTCCTGTGATTCTGATTTTAACCCCTATCCGGAAGGTTCTAGGAACCTCTAGTATGACCTATAACTTTCATGCCTTCTTCTAATTACCCACATACCCCTGAGACTCCCCTGAATTTACTAATCTAACACAGCTAATACCCCAAACACTTCCCTAAGCCCTAAGAGTGAATTTCAGCTTGTAAGAATCTCAATTTACTATTATCCGATTACAGAATTAATAATCTGAGTCAAGAATCAATATTGTACTACACTAATCTAACTAACCACAGATGAAGAGTTAAAGAAAAAGTCTAAAATATAACGAGCATACTAATCACACGAGGGGAAACACATTAAGACGAACAAATAACAGAATTAAAATTCCGGCCGAACTGAACTTAGTTACACTATCCTAATTTCGACTTGATGAAGCAGAGAAGAAGATAAAAAAATAAAAACAAGAGCATCCATTAAACAAATAGGCCAGTAGACCTAACCAAACAAGAGCAAAGAAAAATAAGAACAGAAGAAGAGAGACTCACTAGCAAAATTACCAATTCAAACTCGCCTGTCTTCAATGAACTTCGAGACCAACGACATTGAATTCCTCGCGAAGGAAGCAACGAGACTCTGGTACGTTCACTTGAAATCAACGGGATGACTTAAGGTTTTTCTTTTTTGAACGATTTTGGATTTGAAATTCGAGGGGCTTGGTCGTGTTTTGAAGAAGATTACTTGCAGATTAGTGATGGGGAGATGGAGGAGGTTCAGTGGTGTGAGTTTGGACCGATTTGAGAGGTGTCGCCGCCGTGGACGGCGGAGAGGGCAGTAGTAAATTTGAATATTCGAGATGGTCCTGTTGGATTCGAAGGGAGCTAATAGGATATTTGTGATGAGGGCATTGAGGCGGACCAAGGGCGTGAATTTGAGAGCCACCGGAGATGGTGGCGTTTTCTCCGGTGGCGGAGCCGGCGCTGTTACAGGAGAGTGTACGAGGAGGGTGATTTTGGTCTCTAGGGTTAGGGATAAAATCAGACATTTTTATTTAAACATGAAGGAGGCATCACGACCGTTGGATGGAATTAATGGATGGCCAAGAATTAAAGGGAGCCAAACGGTGTCGTTTTGGGCATTGCATAACTGGACCGGGTAGGGAATGTTTGGGCTGGGTCATTGTGTATATTAAAATTGATTTGGGCTTGCAAAAAATACATACATAAAAAAAACGGCCCAATTTGGCAGCCTTTCCCCTTTTGTATTTTCTTTTGTTTTTGTATTTTTCCTTTTCATTTTGTTTTTCCATTTTGTATTTTTGTATTATTTTTTCTGATTTTTATAAAGATGCAAAGTAAAAATAAAAATTAAACTAAAACTAATTAATGCCTAAAATTGTTTTAAAAACTATTTCGTGACGATTTCACAATTAAAACAATAAAAATGCAAAAGTGAACTATTTTTGTTAGTTTCTTCATATTTTATTCTAAAACAAATTAACCCCTAATTAATACTAAAAATATGAAATTAATTCCTCAATGAAAATGTATTTTTTTATATGAATTAAAATGCACAAATAAAATGCAACAATTAACAGAAAATTCCACAAAATTCACAAAAATTGTAAAATAATAAAGAAATTATTTTGTTTGAATTTTTGGGAATAATTCATATATAGGGAAAAAATCACGTGCTCACACCCTCTACTGATACAACATGACCCAGGAATGCAACTGAACTCAACCAGAACTCACACTTCGAGAACTTAGCATATAGTGAACTATACCTCAAGGTCTGAAGAACCACTCAAAGATGCTGCTCGTGCTCCTCCCGACTGCGGGAATATATCAAAATATCATCAATGAAGACTATCACGAATGAGTCCAAATAAGGTCAGAACACTCGGTTCATCAAATCCATAAAAGCTTCTGGGGCATTTGTCAACCCGAATGACATCACCAAGAACTCATAATTCCCGTACCGAGTGCGAAAAGCTGTCTTAGGGACATCGGATGCCCTAATCCTCAATTGATGGTAGCCAGATCTCAAGTCAATCTTCGAAAATACCTTGGCACCCTGAAGCTGATCAAACAAATCATCAATCCCCGGCAATGGATACTTATTCTTTATTGTAAGCTTGTTCTATTGTTAGTAATTAATACACATTCTCATCGATCCGTCCTTCTTCTTAACAAACAGCACCGTCGCACCCCAAAGCGAAACACTCGGCCTAATAAAACAATTCTCAAGCAAGTTTTGCAACTGCTCCTTCAACTCTTTCAGCTCAGGCGGGGCCATACGATACAGCGGGATAGAAATGGGATGAGTGCGCCGAGCTAAATCAATACAAAAGTCAATATCCCTATCGGGTGGCACACCCGGTAGGTCTGAAGGGAACACCTCAGGAAACTCACAAACATCGGGCACAAAATAAATGGAAGGAACCTCAACACTAGAACCACAAACATATGCCAAATAGGACAAACACCCATTCTCGACCATACATCGAGCCTTCACATAGGAGATAACACTACGAGTAGAATGACCAGGAGTCCCTCCCCACTCTAAAAGAGGCAAATCCGGCAAGGATAAGGTCACAGTCTTGGCATAACAGTCCAAGATAGAGTGGTAAGGTGATAACCAGTCCATCCCCAATATAACACCGAAATCATCCATGTCCAGAAGAAACAAATATACACGAGTCTCCAGACCTCCAATCACTACTATATATGAACAATGGACGCGATCAACCACAATAGAATCACCCACCAGCGTAGACATAGACAGGGGCACTCAAAGAATCACTAGGCATGACCAAATACGGTGCAAAATAAAATCAAAACTTCTCCACCACAAACCAGAATAGTACCTACACCTCCACCTCTAATACATTTACCTCTACCTCTAGCATCTCTACCTCCACCTCTAATGCCTCTACCTCCACCTCTAATGCCTCTACCTCTACCTTCAGCTAACTGAGCGGGCTGGACGAGTCCCTCAATAAACCTCCTCACTCTCTCTCACAGAGGGAAGTATGATAAGAGCATGACGATCCAAGTCGATGAATCTGATCTCGTACTGAGTAACAGTCATAAAACCTTGCTTGAGATGCTCAAACTGCCTCCAATAGATCTTTCTCTAAGTTATGGGGAGAAACTTCTCCAAAAATAGCTGTGTGAACTGTTCTCAAGTCAAAGATGATGACCTAACTAGTATGGCCAATCAATAATCCCTCCAACAAGTCTTGGCGGATCCAGACAAGCACAAAGTAGAAAAATCGACCCCATTGGTCTTCACGATCCCCATGTTCCTGAGAACCTCATGAAAACTATCTAGATAATCGTGGGGATCCTTAAAAGATGCACCGCTGAGAGTAGTAGGAAGAGCTTGGTGCAACTTATCCAACCTCCACAAGGCCTCCGAAGACGTAGCAGATCTATCACCGTTCTGTACTGCTTCTCGGCTGAAGAAGCGGTACATGACCTCACCATTCACGAAAGTACAAGAGTAGGGGTTTCAATTTAGCACTGAGAGAACAAAATCGCACGACAGGAAAGAATGAATGTGAATTTTTTTCCCTAACCCTATAGCCCTTGGGGGATGAATACAGACATCTCTGTACCGATTCCTCAGACCCTACTAAGCTTGTCTGTGAACTGTGAGACCCATATGACCTAGAGCTCTAATACCAACTTGTCACGACCTAGGTTTCCCACCCTCAGGAGTCGTGATGGCACCTACTAATGTGAGCTAGCCAAGCCAATTATTGAACCATCTATCTTTTTACCAATTTTATTCTCTTTACAATTACAAAGAGATAACATTTAAACAATGGAATATATATAAGCAGAAGAAAACAATAAGCCATCTGAACATGAATATCTATTACAACTGTTTGAGTCTCAACTACCCAGAACTGGTGTCACAGTTTCACAGACGGTCTAAGAATATTACAAATAAAGGTCTCAAAGAATTATACTGTCTCTAGAAATGCATGAAAGAAACATGAATAGTATATGGAAGGAGACTCCAAGTCCTGCGGATGCCTATAGGACTACCTCGGGTCGCCTAATGATCAAGAATTAACAATCTCACTGCGGTCTGAAGTCCACAATACCGGGGTCTGCACAAAAGAGTGTAGAGTGTAGGATCAATACAACCGACCCCATGTGCTCTAGCCTAACCTCGGCGAGGTAGTGACGAGGCTAGGACTAGACTACCAATAAACCTGTGCAATTATATAATATACAGCGGAAAGTAAAGCAGGAATAAGCAAGTAAAGATGGGAGGGGGAAGCTGCGGCGATATACTAGTATTAACAGTAAATCCAGATTAACAGTCTAAGGGCAACATAGAATTCACGGCGAACAAAAGAAACTAATATCCAAAATAAACACACTTGTATAAATAATTATTGCGGCGCGTAACCCGATCCCAATATATAACAACACTGTTGTAGCATGCAACCTGATCCATATCATGTATCATTGTTACGACGTGCAACCCGATCCACATATATCATTGTTGCGGCATGCAACCCGATCCACATATATCATTGTTGCGGCATGCAACCCGATCCACATATAATATTATTGCGGCGTGCAACCCGATCCACATATTATATTAACAACAATCATAACAAGTGTCCCGACAAAAGATCAATAAGGTCTACACTATCTTGGCAAGGGATTCAACAACATAAGTAATTACGTCCCAGCAAGCGTGAAGCATCTATAACCAATCTTGTCACAACACCTAACTACCTCAGCTATAACCAAACTTGTTACAACACCTAACTACGTCAGCTATAACCAAACTTGTTACAACACCTAACTACCTTAGCTATAACCAAAATTTTCCAACATCTAACTACCTCAGCTATAACCATAATCCTTACCCAACACAAAGAATCATCAACCTAAGCATCTGTAATATCAATTAAGAATACAAGGCAAGGGAACCACAACTCAACAATAGCCAGGCAAGGGGGCAACAAAATGAGCTCTTCTCTTTCTCACTCTTACTTCACAATTCACTTCACAACTCGAGCCAATGTTCTAGAGGTTCATCTATCACTTATTCTTTTACAATTCGTTATACAACTGGAGCCAATGCTCCTCAATGTTCATAGGCCACAATCCTTTCCAAAACTTTGCACGACAATTAGAAATCTTCGCCAAGGCATGAATAATACAACAAAGTCTTGAAAATCACAATATAAGATCCACGGTCATGCTCGACACCAACGTATTGATACTCGTCACCGTGTCTATACGTCGTACTCAACAAGAAACAAATAGCAAATAGGACACACTCCTAATCCCTCAAGCAAAGGTTAGACCAAATACTTACCTCGAACTTTCATGGCCAACTCATGCTTCAAACACCGCCTTTCCTTTCGAATTTGGCTCCAAATCAATTGTATCTAGACATAATTGACTTAACAACATCAATAAACGCTAAACAATCCAACTCCAATGCTTAATTATAGCTTTCTAATCATTCTTTCCAAAAATTCAAAAATTGACCCTGGTCTCGCTTGGTTAAAACACAAGGTTCAGACCAAAACCTGATCACCCATTCACCCACGAGCCCGAATATATAATTTGTTTTGAATTCCGACCCCAAAACGATGTCCAATTCCCAAATAATCAAAAAGCCCTAACTCTACCCAAATCCCTAATTTTTTACCGTTAATCTCATGTTTTGGGCTTAGAAATCTAGTGGGTATTGATAAAAATGGAAGAAAACAAGTCAAAGATTACTTACCCAAGAGATTATGGTGAAGAAGTTCTTCAAAAACCGCCCAAGAGGTATGGAGAAGAAGGAGTTTGTGAAAAATGGGTTAAATCCCATAATGCATTCTGTTTCTGGACTTTTAAAATAACTAGGCAGATTTAGTCATCACGTTCGCGATAAGCTCATCGCGTTCGCGATGAGTTAGGTCTGACAGACCTTCACGTTAGCGAAAGATGGCTCGTGTTCGTGAAGGGTAGACCCTCCAAAGCTTCGCATTCGCGACCTGGGTCTCGTGTTCGCGTAGAAGGAATTTTCCTTCAGCACAATTAACTCATCGCGTTCTTGAGGTTCCTCCTGCGATAGCGAAGAAGAAAATACCAGAATACCAACAGTAGAAAACCTGCACCTTTTAAAGTGTCCAAAACTTTTCGAAACACATCCGAAATACACCCGAGCCCTCGGGGCTCCAAACCAAACATACATACAAACTCAAAAACACCATATGAACTTATCGGTTCGATTAAATTAACAAAATAACATCATTAACATCGAATTAAACCTCAAAAGCAATGAATTATTTCAAACTTCTTAAAACATCAAATTTGCAATTAAGGTCCGAATCACGTCAAACAGATTCTGTTTCCTACCAAACTTTACAGTATTATCTTAAACCACATATAAGACCTATACCGGGTTACAGAACCAAAATACGGGCCCGATACCGACATGTTCTGATCAAAATTCATTTCCAAATCCTTTTGACAATTTCAGAAAATAATTTTCTTTAAAAATTTATTTCTCAGGCTTGGGACCTCGAAATTTGATTTTGGGCATATGCCCACGTACCATATTTTCCTACGGACCCTCCGAGACCGTCACATCACGGGTCCGGGTTCGTTGATCCAAAACGTTGACCGAAGTCAAATTTAATTCATTTTATAGTCATAATTTATCATTTTCACAGATTTACTCATTTAAGCTTTCTGACTACGCACCCAGACTACGCACGTAACTCGAGGCAATGATAAAAGAGGTTTTTAAGATCTCGAAAAATAGAATTCAATTTAAAAGCAAGTTTTGGGTCATCACAGTTTTCTTCTATGGTAGGTCTGTTAACCTGTTGTAGACAGAGAAAATCCTCTCGGTTCTACATCACTCTGTATGGATTGATCTGCAGTTGTTATTCTTTGAAAGGAAAAATAGATTCTCTAAAGGTGACATCTCTGCTAACAAAAAAATAGTTAGTTTCCAAATCAAGTAGCCTATATCCTTTTTGTGTGGAAGAGTATCCTAACAGGACTACTTTCTAGGCCCTAGGTGCAAATTTGTCCTCCTTCACTAAGTTTGTAGTATAGCACAAGCAACCAAAAACTCTTAAATGAGAAAGTGATGGTTTTCTTTTGTGTAATAGTTCATATGGGCTACTACCACAAAACAATTTAGAAGGCAACCTATTTATGATATAGACACTAATTTGCACACACTCACCCCAAATTCTTTTTGGTAAATTTGCAGTATCTAATATATATTTGTTCTTTCTCTCCACAACTCCATTTTTCTATGGAGTGTAGGTACAACTACTCTGATGAATCACTCACTGATCTTGGAGAATGGTGTTCCATTGGTTGTTAAAGAATTCAGTTTCATTTTCTGTTCTAATCACCTGAACAGAAGTATCAACTTGATTCTTAACTATGCACATAAACTGTTTCAAGAATACGATGGTCTCACACTTTAATTGCATTAGAAAATATCCAAGTTTCCCTTGACTAGTCATCTACAACAGTAAGAAAGTAATATTTCCTATCATGAGTAGGCACTCTATATGGTACCCAAACATCCATATGTACTAGTTTAAATGCTTGGGAACTTTTATGTTCACTATCAGGGAATGCAAGCCTAGATTGCTTTTCCATAGAGCATACATGTCATTTATTATGTAAGCTACTATCTACTTTATTCTTCATAAATGGAATATGCTGCAAGACTGGTGTTGAAGCATGTCCTAGCCTCATGTGACACATCCAGCTTAAATCTCCTACTCTACCTTCATTTCTATCATGTGTTACTAACCTTTTTACTCCTCTCCCTTTCAGCAAGTACAACCCCTCACTTTCCTTACAATCCCTCTCATCTTTCCATTGTAGAGGTCCTAAAACACACATACAATTTAGGCAAGAAAATGGCAGCACATAACATGTCTTTTGTTAGCTTTGACACTGACATCAAGTTAAACTTTAAATCTAGTACATGAAGAACATTTTCCAGTATGTTGTCAGCTAATAATTGTGAATTACAAATATGAGTAATATCAGTACTAGTTCCATTAGGCATCTTTACTGACTCCTTTTTATGTTTGGTTGTAACGACACAACCGGTCGTTTTGAGCTCTAGCATGTCATACGGAAGTTTGAGTCCCTGAGTAGCTCCACTTAATGTATTATGACTTGTATGTATGGTCGAAACTATATTTCGAGAAGTTCGGAATTGATTTAGAAAGAAATCTCTAATTTCAGAAGCTTTAAGTTGAAAGAATTCACTAGGATTTGACTTTTGAGAAAATGACCTCGAAATCGGGATATGAAAGTTCTAACAGGTTCGTATGATGACTTTGGACTTGAGAGTATGTCCGGACTGGGTTTTGGATGACCCGGGAGCGTTACAATGCTTATTGTGGAAAGTTAGCATTTTGGAAGAACTTTATAAAATTGGGTTGAAGTGTATTTCGATGTTATCGATATCCACTTGGAATTTTGCGCCCGGGAATAGATCCGTATGGTGATTTTGGTCTTAAGAGTGCGCCCGAAGGTGGATTTGGAGGTTTAGATCATTTTGGGGTCATTTGGCAAAAAATAGAAATTTGAGGGTTTTGGGGAAGTTTGATCGGGAGTGGAATTTTTGATATCGAGTTCGGATCTGATTTGACTTGTGTGCAAAATTTGAAGTCAATCGGACGTGATTTGATAGGTTTCGAATTTGGATGTCAAAGTTAGAAGTTAAATAGTTCATTAGGCTTGAATCCATTCGCAATTCATAGTTTTGATGTTATTTGGTATGATTTTGAGTCCTTTATCAGGTCCGTGTTATTTTATGAAGAGGGTCAGTGTGATTGGATAGGGTCCCCGGGGGCCTCGGGTGTGTTTTAGATATGTTTGGGTTGTATCGCGCTCTTATTGATGTTTCAGCGTCGTTTCTTTGGACATAAACGGTATCATTTTGAGGAAACGACCTTTTATTTGTGATTGTATTGGACCATTAGATCTGTATCGTAATTACAGAGTCATAACAACAAGAATCATCGAATTTCGATGTAGTATAAGAGAGTTATTCCCATTTCCGTCTCGAGAAAGATTATTGTTTCTGATGCAGACTTTGTTTTTCGCGAACACGAATAAGAATATTTGGGTTGATCAATCAACGCGAAGAATTTCTCTTCACGAATGCGAAGGTTTTCCCTCGAATATGAAGAAGAAAAAAATCGCGTGGACAGTGTGTTAAACCGAGAACTTTAGCTAGCGTTTGTCCATAGATTCCCAAATTTATTTTGAAAAATTTGATTTGGGTGAAGTTTGGTTTGAAGATGAAAATGTGTTTGGACATCAGTTTTCAAAACATATTTTCTAAATTTATTTTGAAAAAACATGAAATATGACTTATACCCATAAGTTCTAAAAACTATCACAAATATCCAACAGTACTATTATCAATAACATTCATTATATTATCGCAAACCTAGTCCTAAACATAAATAAATTTGATAAAAAATATCATTTTTATAATAAAATACATGATACACTATTAGATGACCGAGAAGACGAAGCAACATTGTTACAAAATAACAAATGATGGGCTCTTTTATAAAATATAAAAGTTTGGGACAATTTTAAAAAAAATGTAATAGTGTTATTTTGGTCCAAAACCAGATATTGAGCTGGTTTTGAGATTTGGGATTTTACCAAAATGTAGGCAAAATCTATAGCCAAGCATGTTTGCCTAATAAAATTCAAATTTATTTTGGCAAAATCTATGGCCAAATATCTTGAGTTCTAAAGCTCCGTTTGAGGTGATTTTCGCAGCGTTATTCTCCTCTCAACAAGGGGATGGATATCTGACCTTTATTTTGATGTTTCTCCATAATTACTTTGGTTGGTTATTATTATTATCCGTATTTAAATTGTAGAAATTGTGATTTTGAGCCCCAAAGTTATGAATTGGTAAATCCTTGATTTGAGGGTCGATTCATGGACGAAATTGGATAATTTTCTGGATATAGACATATGAGTTATGGGTAATATTTATTTCTAATATATTTCATAATTCGGACACGTGAGCCCGAGGGTTGACTTTATTTACTTTTCGAGTACGGTTGGAAATTATTATTAATTGATTTATTATGGGTATTAGAGTATATTTTTATTGATTTGCACATTGCTTGACTAATTTTGGAGCGACAGGCATTGTTTTGAGGTGTTAGAGTGGCATGGGAGCCGGTTATGGAACTTCAGAGCGAGGTAAGTCTCAGGTCTAACCATGTGAGGGGGAAACTACCCATATGTGATATTTATTGTTAGATGCAACTAGTTGTGGGTGCTACGTACGTACGAGTTGACGAAAGTCCGTACATAGCTAAAGCATATTTTTATCCGGGTAAACTTAGGACCTTATCATATAATAATTGAATTATTTGAATTTGTCCAGGTGGCTTAATAAATTAAAGTTATATCTAAAGTTAATTTAGAAATAAATATACATATGGTCAAGCTTTATCACCTTGAGTGGTTGCTAAGATATTTGATAAATGTATAGAGATGTACCTATTATTATGCCCATGCACTGTATTGTGAACACGTGTCTTAAAATTTGGTAACTTCCTTCCTTTCTTGTGGAGCGGCCGAAAGCCTCGGTAGTATATAGATGCATTTATGGTTCATGTCGCTCGACCCTCGGTAGTGTACATGTTATTCTAGATCGGGAAAAACCACCTAGGCAGAATGATGCATTATATCGCTAGTAGTCCGAATATTCACGAGCTAATCTTCCTACTGATGCCCGGCAAAAACAATAACAACCCAATATAATCTCACTAGTGGGGTCTAGGGAGGGTAGTGTGTACGCAGACCTTACTCCCTACTTCGAAGAAGTAAAAAGGTTATTTTCGAAAGACCCTTCACTCAAGAGAATAAAAAGACAAAAGGAGAAAATGTTAGTTTCACCACATAAATCAATAGGAAAAATAGGAACAACATGAAATCCAGAAGAAAGATGCAAAGCAAAAGCGATGGCTGGTAAGTAGGTCATACACTGAAAAGTGAAAAAGGAAGACACAACATTGCCACTAGCTATCTTAGACAAAAATCCTGCCAGACTAGGCTCACAACATTGGCCGACACTTTACAGTATTTCTTATTATACGGTATTGACCCTTGACATTTTATGATATATTAAGGTAGAATGCAAGATCCAGAAACTTATGTTTTAAAGGGAATAATCAGAACATTATGAAATTTCAGATTTTACCTCTCTATTATTGTGCACTTCATATCTGTTATGAATTATTATATTATTTATTTGGACCTTTAGTAAGTGTCGATGTCGATCCCTTGTCACTACTTTTCTGAGGTTAGGCTAGATACTTATTGGGTACGCAATGATTTACGTAGTCATGCTGCACTTCTGTACTAAATATGCAGGATTTGACAAGTCATTTAGTGATCATCTTGGTGTGTCGGCGCCCATGTTGAGAAGATTTTATGTGAGCTGCATTTCAGGCTACGTTGCGTAGTTCATCGAGTCTCTATTGTATTATTTATTTTATTCTTTCTTATTATATTCGGGACAAATGTTTATTATTATTGTACTCCTTAGAAAATTTACATGCATTTGTGACATCGAGTTTTGGGAGTTCCTACTGGTTGTTTGGTATCATAGATCACGTAATTATCATCATTTACCCTGTAAATTCTATTTTATATCATTGAATTAATGAATATTGCAGTTTCAAAAGTAATAAATCAGTAAATAAATTGATAAGTCAATTTTGGCTTTTCTAACGGTGGTGTTAGGCTCCATCATGATGTACAGTGGATTTTGGGCCGTGACATTGGCAATACTTTGAATGTTACTTAAGAGGTTCGAGGTAGAAGCTATGTGGTGTGTAGATCCTGAATCAACAGTCCACTCATCTGGATACATACCTAAAGAAAGTGATAAGATTGTACTTGCCATGTTAGCATGTGTCTGCACTGTGGCATTATTGGGTCCTTCGTTGTTAAGCAAACTTAGGATCTGCTGGTATTGAGCTTCAGTGAAAATGTAATCACCACCCTTGCTTTTGCAAGTTCCCTACTGCTGGTGGCCCTTCTACATTATTGGCTGTCATAGGGCCTCTCGGTTGATATCCTCTCTTCACATTGAAAGCATCTTGATACCCAATGATTTTGAAGCTATTCTCTTTAGTGTGTCCTTTCATTTTACAATGCTCACATTGTAAAAACTACTTTCTTCCATGATAGCCTTGTCCTCTTCCTGCTTGCATAGCCAAATGATCCAACTTTTCTGTCACTGATAGATTTTCCATGGCTTGTTGACGTTCATCATAAGAAATCAGTGCATATGCCTGATTAAGAGTTAGTTCATTAGTCTTCATCATAATCTGCCTGCGTGCTTGATCATATGTGTCATTCAGCCCATTTAGGAACTATATTAATCATTGTTGATGCAGATGAACAGTGTGTTCCTTTGCCCTTGCACAACCATAACTTTGTGAAGGTACTAACACATCATACTCTACCCATAGCTCTTTCAACTTAGTAAAATAAACAGCAACATAGTCAATTCCTTGGGATAACCTTGAAATTTCTTTGTGTATCTGGAAAATCTTCACGTGATTCAATTTATCAGATTGCTCTTCGAGGTCTTACGATACAGTATGCACATCAGACGCGTAAATTATTCCATTGACGAGATCCCTTGAAACGAGTTCATGATCCAGGAATGCACTATTGCGTTGCAAGTCTCACATTCCTCATGGAGAGCATCATCATTCCGTAAATGACTCCTTTTGCAGTCCCCTATGATGAACCCTAATTTTCGCTTAGCCTTTAGAGCTAGCTTCATCGATCTGCTCCACAACCCATAATTTTCAGAGCTTGTGAGCTGAACTAAAATTAACACCAATCCTAGTGTGTCCGAAGGTTGAAGAAATAATGGATGTGTGTGATCAATCTTCTGTCGCCATTGACGATCAATTCGAGACAACAATTAAGCTAACAAACAACAGGAGGATAAATTGTGACCTAATAAAAATCTTTATGTAAAACTCAGCTTTACTAATAAATTTGAACGAGAACTTCAATGATCGATGTTCTTTGCTCTTGTACCATGTTAGATTTCAGCCATTGAAGAGTGCCTTGAGAGAAGAAATGTCGTTCATTCTCATTAACTGAAAATATGCTAGAGCTGTATTTTGCTGCTCTACTGTGGTTCTGTTTTGGGTTAGGTAAAAAGATTGAATTTTGGGTTTCATTGTGAGTCTGAAATTGTGTGATCAGTGCAAGTAAGTAAAAAAAAAGGGTTATTTTTGTGCTTTTTTTTGTGTGTTTTTGCTGATCGTTGATTCATATAAATTGTTGAGTTTACTATTATGAATTTTGCTATTATTTGGTTATTATGCTTGAATCTGTGATTATTTTGTCCAATTGACCAATCCCCGAAAAAATTCACCTAGATTTGCTCGGTATTTAGCAATTATTTCTTTGGATTCTTTTATTTGTTGTTATATACGTTGTTATTGATATATTTTTCTGACTTTTTATTTTTTAGGGTTCTTTTTTGACTGTTTTTTGTTTATTTATTTATTTATTTTTCAAAAATAAAAAATAATCAATTTAAGGTTTTATTACAACCTTTTTTCGCTCTTTTGCTACGGGTGGGGCCTCACCAGTAGTAATGGTGACAACCTCTCCTTTTTTTGTCTTCGTGGTATTTTGTGTGTGTTTCAGGCTATTACTATGGCTATTAGCGATGAGCGTAATGCGCGTGTGTCAACATAAGTAGCAACCCCGGAAAAGGTCAACAAGCGGCGACAGAAATGGGACACGAACGTGCTAGGTGGACGCAACATTCTTGTATATACCAAGAAAATTTCCATGTTCTACTTGCGGGAGTTGGTAACTCCTGTTATTTTTCCCCCTTTATTTTGTTGTTTAAATTATTGCAATCTTAGTTCTTATTAGTTTATTCACAATATTAGTGAGCTTATAGTTGCAGCCTGTCTTTGTCTAGCTTGGTCTGTTACCTTGTATGTGTTTGGGATTTTCCCTTAGTCTGTCGTAAGTATAGTGGTTGTGGTCTGGGATGGTCGAGTGTAGTCATGTCCTTGGGGGAGGGGGTAGGGCAGGTGTTAGGGGGTGGGCCGGGCGGCAAGGGAGGTAAAGGAAACAGGGATGACTATAGGTTAAGAATCGGGTCATGGAACGTAGGTACATTGACAAGTAAGTCTATAGAGTTGGCGAAGATTCTCTAGAAGAGGAGGGTCAATATAGCGTGTGTCCAGGAGACTAGGTGGGTGGGGTCGAGGGCGAAGGATGCGGACAGGTATAAACTTTGGTACTTAGGAGTCCAGAGAGGTAAGAATGGAGTGGGTATCTTGGTTGATAGGGAACTCAGAGAGTCTGTGGTTGAGGTTAGATGAGTGAATGATAGATTGATCGCTATTAAGTTGGTAGTTGGAGAGCACACCCTGAACGTTGTTAGCGCCTATGCGCCGCATGCGGGCCTAGATAAGGAGATAAGACAATGCTTTTGGGAGGGGTTAGATGAGATTGTGCACCAGGTTCTGCCTGCTCATAAGAGATTTCAATGGTCAGATTAGGGCAACCACAGGTGTCTATGGTGAGGTGCATGGAGGCTTTGGTTTCAGGGAGAGGAATGGAGAAGGTACCTTACTGTTGGACTTCGCTAAGGCTTTTGGGTTGGTGATTGCAAACTCTAACTTTCCTAAAAGGAAAGATCATTTGGTTACTTTTCAAAATACAGTAGCGAAGAATTGGATTGACTATATCCTCCTCAGGAGGTGTGACAGCGGGTTGTGCAAGGACTGCCAGGTGATTGCGAGTGAGACACTCATGATGCAGCATAGACTGTTGGTGCTAGACATTTGTATTAGGTTTAAGAGGAAGAAAAGGTCTGCTCGGGAAAAACCAAGAATTAGGCGGGGAGCCTTGACTAAGGATAAAGCCTAAGAGTTGGAGTGTCGGTTATCAGCTATGGGATCTTGGAGAAGTAATGGGGACGCGAACACTATGTGGTCAGCGACAACAGACTGTATAAGGGAATCTGTGAAAGAGGAGTTAGGGGTCTCAATCGGTATCTCTGGCGGGCACAAAGGAGATTAGTGGTGGAATGAAGTGGTCCAAGGCAAAGTGGAAGCGAAGAAGGCGGCATACCTGAAGTTAGTGGAGATCATATGTGAGAAGAAGAGGCGAGCGTGCATTGAGAGATATAAGGTAGCTAGGAAGGAAGCTAAATTATCGGTCACGGAGGCTAAGAATGCGGCTTGTGGTCATATATACGAGGAATTAGGGGAAAAAGGCGGGGAGAAGAAGTTATTTCGGCTGACCAAGTTGAGAGAGAGAAAGGCTCGAGATTTGGACATAGTGGGATGCATTAAGGACAAAGATAGTAGAGTACTGGTGGAAGATGCCCATATTAAGAGGATATAGCAGACTTACTTTCATAAACTTCAGAATAAAAAAGGGGATCATGATATTGTGCTAGGCAAATTGGAGCGTTTCGAGATTCACCGTGACTTCGAGCACTGCATGTGTATCGAGGTCGAGGAGGTCGTGGGGCTACGCGTAAGATGAGTAGTGGCAGAGTGACTGGTCCAAATGAGATTCCGGTGGAATTTTGGAAGTGTGTAGGGAGAGCAGGTGTGGAGTGGTTGACTGGGTTGTTTAATGTTATTTTTAAGGCGAAGAGGATGCCAGATGAGTGGAGGTTGAGTACGGTAGTTCCATTGAATAAGAACAATGGTGATATCTAGAGTTGTAACAATTATAGAGGAATCAAATTACTAAGTCATACCATGAAAGTATAGGAGAGGATGGTTGAAACGAGAGTGAAGACGACAATGTCTGTGTCCAACAACCAGTTCGGGTTTGTGCCAGGTCGTTCCACCACAGAAGCGATACACCTTGTTAAGAGGTTGGTGGAACTGTATAGAGAGAGAAAGAAGGATTTGTACATGGTGTTTATTGACCTAGAGAAAGCGTATGACAAGGTTCCTAGAGAAGTTCTCTAGAGATGCTTGGAGGCAAAAGGTATGTCGGTTCCTTATGCTATGGCAATTAAGGACATGTATGATGGGGCTAAGACTCGGGTTAGGACAGTAGAAGGGGACTCTAAGAATTTTCCGGTTGAAATGGGGTTACACCAAGGCTCAGTGCTCAGTCTGTTCTTATTCGCCCTGGTGATGGATGCGATAACAAACCATATTTAAGGGGAGGTGCCATGGTGTATGCTATTCGCCAATGAAATAGTTCTGATTGATGACAAGATGCGGGAAGCGAGGCTCAAATGGTTCGAGCGTGTAGGAGAAGCCCAGATGCTCCAGTAAGGAGGTGTGAGCGGCTGGCTGTGGAAGGCATGAGAAGAGGTAGAGGGAGGCCTAAGAAGTATTGGGGAGAGGTGATCAGGTAGGATATGGCGAGGCTTCAGATTTCTGAGGACATGACACTTGATAGGAAGTTGTTGAGGTTGAGTATTATGGTTGTAGGCTAGGAGGTAGTTGAGTCTTACATTACTTTTTACCTTTGTAAGCCTAGTCTGGTGGGGTTTTGTCTAAGATAGCCAGGGGCAATGTCGTGTCTTACTATTTTCTGTTTTCGACGCATGATCCATTTACCAGCCATTGTTTTTGCTTTGCATTTTTCTTCTGCATTTTATGTTCCTTTTTCCCTATGATCTCTGTGGTGAATCTAATATTCTCTCCTTTTGTCTTTTTATTATCTTGAGTCAAGGGCCTTTCGGAAACATCCTCTCTATCACTTCGGGGTAGTGATAAGGTCTGCGTACACATTACCCTCCCCAGACCTCATTTGTGTGATTTTACTAGGTTGTTGTTGTTGTTGTACCAACTAATCTGTTAATACTATGCTAAGTAAATAATGTATACCTCTAACTTCTGACATGTACAAATTGACCCATGTACTAACTAATGCATATGCACAGTGATAATAGGCTAGGTCTAGGTGATTTGACAATTGTTTATGCTCCCGTTTGATTGTGTTTCAATGTCATAAAATGGTTAAATGATGAAAAATGGGCTCTAATTGTGAATTTTACACATTGCAGGATAGTGAGCCTATATGATGCCTTAAAGTTGTGATTGGAGCTACATTGGATCAAGAAAGACCCCTCGCAGCTGAGTGCACGCAAAGACTAGACAAAGAATTGAAGAAAAAATGGCTTGAACTAGCGCGAGCAGTAGCGCGATCGCGCTAGTCCAAATACAGGAGGCAGAATGTTAGTCAACTAGCACGAGCATTAGCGCATTCCCGCTAGTCCCAGTTCCGGAAAAGATTTATTAGGGGCAAAATTGGAAATCTGGAGGAAATTTCACTTAACCTATATAAAGTCAAGCTCGCCCAAGGATTAGATATCAAGGTTTTCATAGTTTAGTGCAAGAAACAGAGAGGCAAGAGGCAAGGAGGAAAATCCAATATCAAGTTCTTCTTTTCTTCTTCTTGTTTTTACGTTTTCAATGAAAGTAAATATTATTGAGATGAACACTACTATGAGTGGCTAAAACTTGTTGTTTTGGGGTCATGGGTGAAACATGATTGTTGTTGTTTAGAGTTTAATTTAACAAAATTGGTTTAATCATATTGGGTTGTTTATTTAATTCTGTTCTCAATTACTTTGCTGAGTAGCTAACAATGGAATACTATCGACGAATCTATAGTTGAACTCGAAAGTGGGAACTTTGGATTGCATATAGAATTAAATAGAGCAAGTTCTTGAACCTGGGCATCAGGGGACGGATTTTCAATTAGGATAGACATATACCTAATTGCCTTACTTGGTTGAAATATAGGATTTATACATGCATTCTTATTAATTTTAATTCCATAGACATATAGACATTAAGTTAACTTGAATAGGTGAGTAAGGAGTCGACAGTTTCTTATGAGCAATATTAAACCTGTCAATAAACAACCCAGATACATCAATTAGTTATTTTAAGCCAAGAACGCAACATGATTGTTAACTAGCCCGTGACCCTGGAACATTCTCTCCTACTGATTGTCATTCAAAATTTCTATTTGTTTGGTTGGTTATTTTAGTTAGTTCGTTAATTGATATTTTTAGGTAGTAAATTAAAGACGAATTTCTTTTGTGAAGAATTTTCTTGGATCAATAAGTAAATTGAGTATAAATCAGTCAACAATTATTCAGAAGTTTTCGTGGGAACGATACTCTACTCACTACTTTATTACTTGACGATTACGTGCACTTGCGTGAGTGTTTTGATCGCAAAAATTTTTTGGAGCCGTTATTGGGAACTTAGAAATTAGCTACTTGACTAAGTTAAAGTTTTTATTAATTATTTGTTCAAGCTTTAATTTTCAGTTTACCTTGTTTGTGTTAACAAAGGCTCTTCTCTTGAATGCGGAGGAGTAGAAGCGCAAACAATCTACTTCCCCTTGATCCTGAGATTGAACGAACACTTCATAGAGTAAGGAGGGAAGTAGACGCAAGAACCAGAATTGAAAGAGAGTTGGAAATAGTAGTCCAACCACAGCCAATAGAGATGGAAGGGATTGAGGAACGCACGGTGATTGAAGCCACAAGGCCCAGTCTTGCTAACATGACTCAGGCTATTGTGAATCCTGATATCACAGGGCACTTTGAACTCAAACAGTACATGGTGTAGCTGATCCAGTCCACAGGGCAATATGTGAGTCTATCTCATGAAGACCCGCAAAGGCACATTCAGAATTTATTGGAAATTACGGACACTTACAATTATCCGAATGTTTTCAAGGACTATGTCAGGCTGACACTTTTCCCCTTTTCACTGCTTGGGGACGCTAAGGAGTGGTTGCACAAGGAACACGCAAACTCAATCCGCACTTGGGATGATCTAGCAAGGAAATTCTTAATCAGGTTTTTCCCCACTAAGAAAATAAAGATATTGAGGAGTCAAATTCTTGGGTTCGAACAACGAGATGGCGAGACACTTCGTCAAGCATGGGAAAGGTATAAGAAGATGCTCAGAGACTGTCCACATCATTGTCAAACTGACGAGGTATAGGGTCACACTTTTGTGGATGGGTTAGATAATGCATCAAAGATGAATCTTGATTCAACTTGTGGGGGTAGTTGCATGGCCAGACCGTACTATGAAATCCAAATCTTGCTGAATAACTTCACTGCTAATGATCACAATTGGCAAGGTGAGGGTGATTCACGAAAGGAAATTAAGCAGAAATCAACTGGATTACTTGAGCTCGACGACTTGTCAGCCATGAGAGCCGATATTGCAAAGTTGGCCAATCAGATGACCAGGACGACAATGCAGCAACCACAAACAATGCAATATGTACAACAAATGGCTATTTGTTGCGAATTATGTGGTGACAATCATATGAGTGACATGTGCCCCACGAATCCAGAATCCATCTATTATATGGGGAAGCATAACAGAGGTCCACCGAATCAGCATGCACAATACGAAAATTCTTACAATCCAAA
This sequence comes from Nicotiana glauca, assembly GCA_026770625.1. NCBI lineage: Eukaryota > Viridiplantae > Streptophyta > Magnoliopsida > Solanales > Solanaceae > Nicotiana > Nicotiana glauca. The sequence continues at coordinate 252,263 of MU683690.1, forward strand.
TTGGAAAAATCACCCCAACTTCTCATGGGGTAGAAATCAGCAGAATCAGAATCAGTATAGACCCCAAGGGAGTTTCAATCAGCCTCAAAAGCTACCCCAACAAATGGAAGAGAGTACAAATGATTTTCTGAAGAAGTTGTTGATTGACAATCAGCAGCTCAAGACCGACTTCAGAAATCTTGAAAGGCAAATGTGGCAGTTAGAAACGAACCAAAACACTAGACCTGCAGGCGCTTCCCTAGTGATACAGAAAAGAACACTCAAGTGAATGCAGTTACACTCAGAAACGAGATGGAGCTACTGGAAGCGCCAAAGAAAAAGAAAGACAAGCCCATACCCAAGGGGGAGTTAATCCCTAAAGAGACGCACGAGCCAAAGAATACTGCTACAATTCTAGATCCAGTAAAGGCTCCGAGGCCTCCACCACCTTTCCCCTAGAGATTGCAGAAGAAAAATGATGATCGCATGTTTAATAAATTTCTCTCCTTGTTGAGCCAGGTTCAATTTAATATTGCACTCGTTGATGTACTGCGTGAAATTCCAAAGTATGATAAGTACATAAAATATATAGTGGATCATAAGAGAAGATTGACTGAATTTGAGACAGTTGCACTTACTGAGGAGTGCACTTCAAGGGTCCAGAACAAGCTTCCTCAAAAGCTTAAGGATCTGGCAGCTTTACCATTCCTGTGCGCATTGGTATTATTGATGTGGGTCGTGCTCTTTACAATTTGGGGGCAAGCATAAATTTGATGCCCTTATCCTTGTTCAAGCAGTTAGGCTTGGGAGCTCCACGGCCAACTACTGTGATGTTGCAATTGGCTGATAGGTCAATAGCACACCCTGAGGGGGTAATTGAAGATGTGTTGCTGCAAATTGGGAAATTTATCTTCCCGACGGACTTCATTGTCCTAGATTATGAGGCAGACACACTGGTTCCAATCATATTGGGGCGACCTCTCTTGGCTACTGGTGATACCATTATCAAATTGAGAGAGGAAAAAATGATTTTGAGGGTGGATGACGAGGAAGCAGTCTTTAATGTCTACAAAGCAATCCAACTTCCCCGCCACTATGATGATCTCTCCATGATATCTGTTATTGAGGCAGATGAGAAGATTCTTGACACGAGTGTATATCTAGATGATTCTCTAGAGAAAACACTCATGTTGTTCAAGAGCTTGGGAGTTGATGATGAGGTTGAAGAGATGATGCACATCCTAGATACATCATGTGCCTACATGCATGGGAGACACCCCTTTGAGCCTTTGAACAGACCAGATGGGCCGCCTCCAAAACCGTCAATTGAGGAAGATCCAAAATTGGAGCTTAAACCTCTACCACCTCATCTTCGATATGCTTATTTGGGTTACTATGACACTTTACCTATTATTGTTTCTTCTGAATTGCTAAATTGCAGGAAGAGAAGCTGTTGAGAGTGCTACGTGAGCACAAGCGAGCACTTGGGTGGACAATATCTGACATTAAAGGCATTAGTCCAGCTTTCTGCATGCATAAATTCCTTATGGAGGATGGACACAAGCCAAGTGTAAAGCAACAACGCCGACTAAATCCAATCATGAAAGAAGTGGTAAGAAAGGAAGTGATTAAGTGGCTTGATGCAGGTATTGTATTTCCAATCTCAGATAGCAAATAGGTAAGCCCCGTTCAATGTGTACCTAAGAAGGGGAGATGACTGTGGTTGTTAATGAAAATAATGATTTGATTCCCACAAGAACTGTCACTGGGTGGAGGATTTGTATAGATTACAGAAAATTGAATAATTCCACCCGAAAGGACCATTTCCCTCTTCCCTTTATTGACCAAATGCTTGATAGATTAGCTGGCCAGGAATACTATTGTTTCCTAGATGGTTACTCTGGGTATAATCAGATTGCTATAGCCCTAGAGGACCAAGATAAAAACCATATTTACGTATCTGTATGGCACGTATGCGTTCAAGAGAATGCCATTTGGTCTCTGTAATGCACCTGCGACTTTTCAAAGGTATATGATGGCTATTTTTACTGATATGGTTGAAAGATTTGTAGAAGTATTCTTGGATGATTTTTCTGTGTTTGGGTGCTCTTTTGATAATTGTTTAATGAATCTAGATAAAGTACCAGCTAGATGTGAAGAGATAAACCTGGTGCTAAATTGGGAAAAGTGCCACTTCATGGTACATGAAGGTATAGTTTTGGGGCACAAGGTATCTAACAATGGTCTGCAGGTGGACAAAGCAAAGGTGGAAGCAATTGAAAAATTTCCCCCACCAACGTTCGTCAAAGGCATCCGAAGTTTCTTGGTCCATGCAGGTTTTTATAGACGTTTTATTAAAGACTTTTCAAAAATTTCCTCTCCCTTGTGCATGTTGCTTAAGAAAGATGTCTCCTTCAAGTTCGATGATGCCTGTCTGAAAGCATTTGACGAGCTGAAAGGGAGGCTAGTGACTGCTCCAATTATCATTGCTCCTGATTGGGGACAGCCATTTGAGCTGATGTGCGATGCGAGTGACATAGCTATTGGGGCTGTTCTGGGGCAAAGGAGAAATAAAATCTTTCACTCCATCTACTATGCGAGCAAAACTCTGAATCCAGCTCAGATGAACTACACAGTTACTGAAAAAGAGTTGCTTGCAGTGGTGTGGGCGTTTGACAAGTTCAGATCTTATCTAATGGGAACCAAAGTCTTGTTTACACAGATCATTCAGCTATCAGATACTTGTTTGAGAAGAAAGACGCCAAGACGAAGCTAATTCGTTGGGTCCTCCTCTTGCAAGAGTTTAACTTAGAAATCCGAGATCGAAAGGGAACAGAGAATCAAATGGCTGATCACTTGTCCAAATTAGAAAATCGGAGTTATGTAGCTGAAGATGGGTCCATTAAAGAAACATTCCCTGATGAGCAGTTATTGGCAATCACCTCAAGTGAAGCCCCGTGGTATGTAGATTATGTGAATTTCATTGCAAGTGGGGTGACACCACCCGAATTGACACCCGATAATAGAAGAAGGTTCCTACATGATGTGAGGCTCTAAATGTGCGATGAGCCATTCTTATATCGGCTATGCGTAGATCAGTTGGTGCGAAGATGTTTTCCAGAGGAAGAGATGAATGCAATATTGCATGACTGTCACGCGTCACCATACGGAGGACATCACGGGGGAGATAGGACCTCCCAGAAAGTTCTACAATCAGGTTTCTATTGGCCTAAATTGTTTAAGGTGCATATACCTTTGTTAAAATGTGTGATAGATGCCAAAGAACCGGAACAATCACCAAGAGGCATGAGCTGCCTTTTCAGAATATTCTGGTAGTAGAGCTATTTGATGTTTGGGGGATCGACTTCATGGGACCATTCCCATACTCTAATGGGAATAGGTACATCTTGGTGGCAGTTGATTATGTGTCTAAGTGGGTGGAGGCCATTGCTACTAATAACGCAAAAGTAGTGGTGAGTTTTGTAAAGAAGCACATCTTCACACACTTTGGAACTCCAAGAGTGTTGATAAGTGATGGAGGAACGCACTTCTGCAACAAATTGCTAAATAATATCCTTGAAAAATATGGTGTCAAGAACAAGGTTTCCACGACCTATCATCCCTAAACGAGTGGTCAAGTGGAAGTGTCAAACAGAGATGTGAAGTAGATTCTGGAGAAAACAGTGAGTGGAAATAGAAAAGGATTGGGTTGGAAAGCTCGAAGACGCATTATGGGCATATCGAACTGCATACAAAACCCTCATAGGTACTTCACCGTATAAATTAGTTTATGGGAAGGCATGTCATCTGCCCGTCGAGCTTGAACACAAGGCTTATTGGGAAATTAAAAAGCTGAATATGGGTATGGAGTTAGCTGGAGAGAAGAGGTTGTTATAACTCGACGAGCTTGATGAGGTTCGATTGCACGCCTATGAAAATGCCAAATTGTATAAAGAGAAGACTAAGAGGTGGCATGACAAACGCATCCAACATCGAGAGTTTGAGCCGAGGCAAGAAGTTATGTTATTCAATTCGAGGTTGAAGCTCTTTCCCGGAAAGCTTAAATCTCGTTGGTCAGGCCCTTTCGTTGTGGTAAGTGTGAAACCTCATGGAGCTGTGGAGTTGCGGGATATGAGCTCAAATGGTACCTTCTTGGTAAATGGCCAGCGGATAAAACATTATTGGGGTGGTGACATTGCACGTCACAAGACCTTGATGGACCTGTCTGATGCTTGAAAATGTGTTGAGCCGTGCCGCGATGTTAAATCAGGCACTGGATGGGAGGCAACTCATTGAATTGTTGTAACCGTCATGCCACTACAATAACTAAGGTGCTGGTTGAGAGGCAACCCAACGATAGTTGTAGTGTTATTTGTGAGTTTTATATCATGCTAACTAATGCAGTTGACAAAGGGCAGGCGAAAAAACCATCGACCATGGTGAACACAGGTGAAAAAAGTGGAAAAACATGTTGCCCAGTAGCGCGATCGCGCTACAGTTCGCGCTAACTAGGTAACATTCTGCCTAAGTTGCACAAAATTAGCGCGAACGTGCTAGGCTTTGCGCTACAGTTCGCGCTAAAGCTCGCGCTAAAAGTGTAACATTCTGCCTGGACTAGCACGATCGCACTAGTCCCGCCCCAGAAATCACTGGGTTGGGTCGTTTTAAAATTTATTTATTTATTTTTATTTTTCTTTTTTTTCTTCTTTAGTCTAACTTAATTCCCCCCAGTCTATTTCCCCACCGCATAACTCCTCCCCAAAACTCACACACCCCTCTCCCCAAACCATTTCCACCATCTCATAATTTTCACGATTCCTTCCCCCCCTCCAGTCTCACGATCTCAGTTTCCCCACCAGACTCACACATACGTTCTTCTCTCTACTCACCACCATCCACACCACAGGTATGAGCCCTAGTTGCAATTTCTTCTCTTTTTCTCTTCTTAATTTTTTTAGACTTTTGGTTGTAGTCCAATGTGTTAGTGTAGTAGTTGTTCTTTGATTTTTATGTGGAGGAATTGGAAACAAATGTTGTGGTGTTGGTGGGTGGTAAGTGTGGTGTGGTGGTACTTTATTTGTGCTATTGATGAGATTTTGTGGTGGATTTATGTTATAAAACACTTTAAAAGGGTTGTGAAGGCCTAATGCCCACAAGATGTTTGTGGAATGGCCTCAATGAACTTTATGATGTAGTTGTGACCACTCATGCGGGTGGAGTCTGAGTAACCGTAGTGTGTCACAATTTTTGTGTTCAACCTTGCTAATGTATTTCCATTTTTCAGGTATCATGGCACCACCGCGAAAACGCCGCACCTCAGGTCCATCCTCAAGCAACCAAGCCGACGCACCCAGGACACAAGGGGCAGCCCCTGCACGCCCTTTTGACAGTAGCAAATTTATCTCAACCGCTACTCAAGGCCGCTTTGTGGAGAAGGCCACTAAACAGCCGATTTCGGAGAGGGGAATTGATATGAATTCAGTCCAGCAGAAATGCCATCACATTTACACGGAGTTGCTAAGGCAGAGGCTGCAGACTTTCATTAATGAGCCAGGGGAGGCCAATGCAATGGTTGTGCGGGAGTTTTATGCTAATCTTCCTGAGCATGACAACAGTGTGGTCACAGTGTGCCGCAAGGCGGTGAATGCCTATGTTGAGGTGATAGGGATGGAATACCATTTGCCCCCTCCCGTGCCTGGGCATGATGACTTCTATGAGTATGGCCGGAACATAACGAACTCGAAGTGGGAGCGATTCTTTGATGCGATTTGCGTACCCGAAAAACAGGTGAAATGGATGCAATATGGTGATAAGTTTCACTCATCAGCATTATCCCCTGAGGCGAAGAGTTGGTTGTATGTGGTTAACAACCGTCTTATTCCGTCCAAAAACACTATGAAGGTGAATGCGCCCCGAGCCACTTTGATTTGGTGCTTCATCAAGGGTCTTGACTTCGATATAGTCAAAGTGATGCATGACGAAATGTTCATTCGCTGCCCAATGCGAAGGTATGGGTTCTTTTTCCCCTCTTTAGTGAATCAACTTTGCAGGCAAGCTCGGGTGCCCGAGAATCTCCGTGTGGATGGGCTAGTACGAAATGGCCACAAGGTCCGACCCGATAAGGGCACCACGATGACAGAGCCAACAATATCAGGTGGAGCAGATGTGAGTGGCTCTGATGACTCGGATGAAGGGGTGGCCAATCATATGAATGTGGAGGGCAAAAAACAGGGCCCATGAGCCCGGCGCAACAGCTGCAGCACCGTCCGGAGCAGCCTCATCTTCAAGAACTGACAAAATATCCTGTTTCGGCGTGTTGGAGCAGAAGGTAGCAGGGTTGCGCTCCTCCGTGACTGAGTTGGGTACTCATGTAGACGCAGTGGCTTCTCAGCAGATGAAGTCTGAGAAGAAATTTTTAGGCTGGCTGAGAGCTTTGGGGCGTGCGTGTCATGTGAACCCCGGCACTGTCTCCGACCAGGAGTGAGCCTTCAGGGAAGTTCCTTTACCTTACTATTACTTCAATTCTTAAGCCATGGGGACATGTCTTCATTTTAAGTGTGGGGTGGGGACACTTCAGTGTATATATGTAGTTGTATGCTTATTTAGTCTTATTTTATTTGGCTTTGACAGTTTTAGTAATTTAGTAAGAGTTCATTAGTTTAAACTAGGTAAGTGGCTTGTCCCGACGACGGATCTCTTTTGGCAGGGTTCTTGAGGGACTAAGTCGATCAACGAAAAAAAAAATGGAAAATATGAAGACTCTTCCCGATGACGGATCTTTTGGACAATTTCCTTAAGGGATGTTAGTCTAGAAAAATACCAAAAAGATTTTTTTTAAGGTAGTGTAGTAGCTCCCCCTTGGTTTTTCTTTAGGCCACGGTTCTTTTCCAAGGGTTTAAACTTTTTTTTTTGGCAAACCGCTAGGCAAGTGTCTAGGGCTATTTTTTTATAAATAAAAATCCAAATAAAATAAAATTACAGTGTCAGGTGGTCTAACGAAAATGGAAAAGATAAACATTGACGATTACATGAGTCCTATTATCAATATTGAGTTTGAAACTCAACATTGATATTACATGTGATCTAACATGATGTCTTTGTTTAAAAACAATTCGTGCAACAATAGAGTCTGCAGCATCATTCCAATTTGTCACATGTATGTGCATTATTGTCATTGTCCAGTAGCAGTGGTAGAGAAATGATGATTCAGTCCACATTTTGCTTCGACTTCTGGTGCTCTTGCTTTGCTTGCTTTGTGAACCGCTAGGCATGTCCTCGAACGAGAACCCTCCAGTTCTTTCTTAATGGAATTATTAATTCAATTGGTCTTTTGCATGCTGAATATTCCCATGCGTTGCCCCATGCTTTAAAAGTATAGCACATTACACCCAAAACTCATTTAAAGTGCATGCCTCCATTGAGAATTGTATTTGCATCCATACTTGTATTAAAATAAGTAAAGCTGTTTATCACCTTTTCAGCAACTTCACGTGGCCTCTACCAATTTGGTAGCTCGGTACTGTAGCATACGGTTACTGAAAGGTTTAAACTTGAACCGGGTATAGGTAGTTTTTTTAGTTATTTTATTTTATTTTTGATTTGTAGATTAGGTTTAATGGGCTACGAGCTAGAGAATCAAAAGAGAACCTATAGCGTTGACGCATCTGAACACAACAGAAACTAGTGTGTAACGTTTAGTCTTATTGGTTTAATTTCACTAAAGTGCCTTAATTTGTATGTATGTCACTGACTTGAATGCTCATAATGGAGTGTCTCGATGAGTTAATCTGGAATGAGTCATATGCCATGTGCGGTGAGGTTTTTGTGTAGTCCATGTGTTGTACTTGTATCTAGAACTTGCCCGGTATGTGAGTCGAAGCAAAATTTTAGGTAATGCTCGATTTGAAAAATGATTTTAGGCTTTCTTTGATCTTTTTGAGCTTAATTGATTACCACAGATAAATTATATCCCTAGTTACTTCCTTTGAGCCTATAGACTTTTATTTGGCACCCATATTACAAGCCTATACCTTTTTTGTTCTAAATTGACATTGTTTTGATCTCTTTTCCTCTTAAAGCACTTTAATCGTGAGATGAGTGTTAAAAGAAGTAAGGAAGAACTATGTGTGGGGTGGCTTTTGAGTGGAACCAATAAAAGGAAGAAATGTGCACTTGTTTTGTAAAATAATACACCACTAGCAGAAATTGAAAAAATAAAATAGAGATGAATACATTGTTGTCTTGTTCCTGCTAGTGGGTATGAATTAATGTAGTTCTTGAAGAAGAAGGGAGCATTTTCGGGGTGATATTGTTTGTGAAAGTGAAGTGGATTGAAGAATTTGCGCTTAAAGTTGATTATGTGATGTGTTAAAGTGTTTGGGAGGGTTAGTCACTATTCCTCTATATCTTACCCGTCCCTTAGCCCACATTACAACCATGAAAAAGTCCTAATTAATTTTAGATCGAGCGAGCTTGCATTAGTAGAGATTTACATTAAGGGAAAGCTTATGGTACCAATTACATGCATGTGACTTCTTTTGTGAGGGTGAGCGATTCTTTTTGATATACGTAAGCATGAGATCCGAATGTATGAATTGATTTTATTCTCTTAGCTGTGATTGTGAGGGCATGTGATTCGTGAAGGAAAAGCAAGTCTTGACTTCCGTGTAGAGTACTTTGAGGAAGTGTGAATATTGTGTGGCACTTTAGAGTCGACCTTTGAGGTTGAGATTGTTCACTACTAGGCGTAGCATATATGAATTGTTCTGGGTGTAAGGCGTTAAGGGAAACTGTTAAGTGGAACCTCTAGAGAGTATAGTTTGATTGCTCAAGGACGAGCAATGAATTAAGTGTGGAGTGTTGATAATAGGCTAGGTCTAGGTGATTTGACGATTGTTTATGCTCCCGCTTGATTATGTTTCAATGTCATAATACGGTTAAATGATGAAAAATAGGCTCTAATTGTGAATTTTACACATTGCAGGATGGTGAGCCTATATGATGCGTTTAAGTTGTGATTGGAGCTACATTGGAGCAAGAAAGACCCCTCGGAGCTGAGTGCGCGCAAAGACTAGACAAAGAATTGAAGAAAAAATGGCCTGAACTAGCGCGAGCAATAGCGCGATCGCGCTAGTCCACATGCGGGAGGCAAAATGTCAGTCGACTAGCTCGAGCTCTATCGCGAGCATTAGGGCGTTCGCGCTAGTCCCAGTTCTGAAAAAGATTTGTTAGGGGCAAAATTGGAAATCTGGAGGAAATTTCACTTAACCTATATAAAGTCAAGCTCGCCCAAGGATTAGATATCAAGGTTTTCATAGTTTAGTGCAAGAAACAGAGAGGCAAGAGGCAAGGAGGAAAATCCAATATCAAGTTCTTCTTTTCTTCTTCTTGTTTTTACGTTTTGAATGAAAGTAAATATTATTGAGATGAACACTACTATGAGTGGCTAAAACTCGTTGTTCTAGGGTCATGGGTGAAACATGATTGTTGTTGTTTAGAGTTTAATTTAACAAAATTGGTTTAATCATATTGGGTTGTTTATTTAATTCTGTTCTCAATTACTTTGCTGAGTAGCTAACAATGGAATACTATCTACGAATCTATAGTTGAACTCGAAAGTGGGAACTTTGGATTGCAAATAGAATTAAATAGAGCAAGTTCTTGAACCTAAGCATCGGGGACGGATTCGCAATTAGGATAGACATATACCTAATTGCCTTGCTTGGTTGAAATACGAGATTTATACATGCATTCTTGTTAATTTTAATTCCATAGACATATAGGCATTAAGTTAACTTGAATAGGCGAGTAATGAGTCGACAGATTCTTATGAGCAATATTAATCATGTCAATCTACAACCCAGATACATCAATTAGTTATTTTAAGCCAAGAACACAACATGATTGTTAACTAGCCCGTGACCCTGGAATATTCTCTCCTACTGATTGTCATTCGAAATTGCTATTTGTTTGGTTGGTTATTTTAGTTAGTTCATTAATTGATATTTTTAGGTAGTAAATTAAAGACGAATATCATTTGTGAAGAATTTTTTGGATCAATAAGTCAATTGAGTTTAAATCAGTCAACAGTTAATCACAAGTCTTCGTGGGAACGATACTCTACTCACTACTTTATTACTTGACGATCACGTGCACTTGCACGAGTGTTTTGATCGCAACACACGGCACTCCAACATTCTGAATATTAATATAATTCGTTATTATAATAGAAACTATTCAAAATGCAGCTTTTTTCGAGCCTGGAGTATTGTTAAAGAGATTTATCTTTTAGTGTAGGATTTCCAGTTGCAAATCTAGATTTAATTGGACTCAATGAGGATCGAATACTGTTTGAGAAACCAAAAAAATAAAAACTGAAAAATGCAAGTTTAAAAGAAAATAATACTCCAGTCACAAAAAACAATTCCAAGGTTTTGTACTAATCAAAGCATAATGAAAGTGCGAAGTCAATTCTAAACTTTAGTCGGTGGCTATAATCTAAAGATTAATTTTACAAGCAATTGCTTAGGTTTCTATTCATTTGTATATGAGTTTGATACCTCAACATGAAGTCAAATCATGTGAAATGACAAGCATCCTAAAATCAAAAGGATACCAACATTTTTTTTTTTTATAAAGAAAATGATAAGAGAAACATTGTGTACTTCACATGTACGAGTTAATTAAGGTTTTTCTTTATATAACACACTGGTCAAAAATAATTTAAATTTGTGTCATGTAAATTTCATTTAAGAAAAAATACTTCTGATGTTACTGCTTTTATTTAATTACATATTTATTATTTTATCATTTAGACCTATGTCTAGGTTTTGGAATTGCTAACGATTAAAATAATCTGTAACACGTGAACTGGTCGCTTTAGCTGGCCTCAACAAACATAATAGTTAGCAATCCTTAATTTATATATTAATTTGTTCTAAAATATATAAAACCAGATTTAAAGAGAAAGCTTTGGTTTAGACATTTGATGAGATGAATGCCTGTTAATTGAAAACAACCGTTAGATACAGATGTGGAGTTAGAATTTCAAGTTTATGAGTTTATAATTTTAATCGTTTTAAGGTATTGTAATCTAAAATAATAATTTGTACATATTTAGTAAATTTTTTATGATACGTAAAGGTTCGAATTAAAGTTACTGGTTCTATTGAACCCGCTTCCAATACTCTGGACACGGCGAAGACAGACACGTTGCTTTGCCTTCTGATATGTATGTAATCGTAAACATGCCCTCAACGAACGACATGTTTACTCTACGTCATTGATTTTCGCCAATTACTTGAAACAAACGGAACACTTTTATCTACTTGTGCTTTTCAATGACCTAATAGATATAATATAGAACACATGACGTTGCGATAATTTTCATTAATTTAATGCAACAATATGGACGGCTCATCGGATTTTGTGGCCTAAAGCCAAAACATATTAAAAGGCGTTTTTAATTTTTTTGTAAAACTCATATAATAATGAGATACGCAGCAAATTACTAGGACTTAGTCCTAGTGGTAATGGTACAACGCATGAGCACGTCACGGTTGGAACTCTATTTTAAATAAAAATATGACATTAATTAAATGGAAGAAGGTAGAAAGGGCACAACGATAATCCGTCTTTCGAACTTGCGCCCCATTGCATTTGGGGATTTCTCTAAAAACGATGAACACAAAATATTTGCTTTCTAATGATGGATCAATAAACTATGGTGAAAAGAAATATAGCCAACTTAGAGAAATTGAGCTAAAATTAGAAAGTGAAATCATTAGAAACAAAAAAAAAATATGAGTGTATATAGAGGAAAAAATTTAGATTTGATAGTGTTCATCATTTAATTAAATGAGAGAAAAATTTATCGTTATTTATCACTCAACTATATAACTTTAACTAAAAAATTTAAAATATTTTATTAATAACAAATACATAAAATATATATGACACATAGTACTTAAAATGGGGACCCTTAATATTTTGGGAGCCTAAGACGATCGCTTTATTTGGCTTACCCTTCGGCCGTCCCTGTGCAAAAAAATATTACAAAAATGCCACTTCAAGAAAAGAATGTTACGTAATCGGGAAAAGCATTTCACATGAAAATGTTTAACGTATATTCCAAGGGCATGTTGCTTAGTTTAAATTCAAATAATCTTTTGAAAAAACCACGCTAAAAGTAGGTCATCGTACTTCCTTATCGGGTAAGTTTCAACTCGTACAAAAGGCGTAATAATCTATCTCTAAGAGATCAGACTTGGTGAAATAGATATGTATGTGAAAATCGATGCAAATTAAAGATCCTATGAAGCTTTATTGTTTTTCGGAATTGGCTTTGGGCCTTTCCGGGTAGCTTAGATGGAAGGCGAAGTAGATCACCTTCTAGAGGGATATGGCAAAATCATTAGGAGCTATGGATTTAATTGGATAAAGTCTTGGTATAAAAACTTACTAAGTGATTACTTTAATTGTTAATGTGTACTAGTAGAAAATGAATAGGTGCTTTCGATGCACTTTTTGGTATGGCCTAACTCATAATTCATGCCTTTCAGCCTACTTTTTATTTATTAAATTAAATTTCTACCTTTGCTTTAGCTTAAAGAAGGCGACGTGTAATTTCAACAAGACTTTTCGTATTATTATACCTTAATTAGGTAGGTTATTTTATCATTTGAAAAACGATGCTCTCTTCATCCTAATCTAAATATTTACCTCTTCATCTTGAAGCATTCCAAAGTAACAATCTTTGAATACTTTAAGGTAAAAAAGAGAGAATACATAAATTTACCTCCTCAACTTGTCTCGAAAAATAACTTATACACCTAAATTTGTCCCCCAAAACTATTGAATATTTATTGCAAAAACTCAAAATAGATTTTCTCTTTGTAACATAATATATGTCATGGGCGGCTTTCCAGCCATGCCCCATGACCCCTTGGGCGCGCCCCGTGGCGTCCTAGCAAGCCTCTCAATGCCTAGCGCCATGGACGGCCCCGTGGTCTTGGCCGCGCCAAGTGACAAGCGCACAGGTGCCTCTGTCGCCCCACTGATATCCCTCGCCAGCGCCCCGCCGCAGGCAGATTCCAACAATGCTGCGCGCGCAGACTATGCCGCGCGCGCCGACCGTGATGCCAAAGACGCTGCTGCTGACAACGGACCTGTTTCTGCTTTGTAGAAAACTAAGTCCTTTCCATTGTAAATATAGAGTAGTTTTATTTCAAGTACTTCCATTATGTTTCCCTAGCTTAGTCAAGTCTAGTCCGTGTAGCTTTGGATTATTTTTTTAAGCATTATTAGGGGAGATCAAGCAATCAAAACTTTCTAGCAAGCAACAATTCTCTGTACTGGTGTCTCTCCCCCTCGACACCGTCTTGCTTTTTGTAATAGCTTTCATTAATGCAATCAAGCTTTCTTTCATTCTCAATTCTCATTTCTGTTCTCTCAATTGCTCTTGACATTGGTTTTCCCGTGCGGCACTGACAATCTAGTCTAGCGCACGGCGGGGACCTCAGTTGGCGGACAGCAACTGCACTGACATCAGTTGCTTAGCCTTACGTTGCCCTTCCAAGGAAATTCAGGAAGGCGTCGCGTAACATATATCATGTCTAACAAAACAATAGTCCCAATGCCAGGGGCGGATTTAGGGGCATTGTTGGGAAATTAATTACATTGTATGTATAAGACAAAATCCAGTTTGTACCTCTATATATTAATTTTGAATCCTTTTGATATTGCACAAAAGTATATCTCATTGGTCAAGGAATTCAAAACCTTTGTTAGGTTGATGGTTCAATTCCCACTATAGCCACGACCACAAATCTACGAATAAGACCAAGTCCTTTGCCTTAACTACCCTCGGTTAATTAAGTTTTTTGGTGTCCACAAAAATAAGAGAGTTCCCTTCTTTACGGGCCATAGTAGGATAAAATAACCATAAACTTCACAACATTGATTATATTAACTAATTTTTTTATAGATTAACCAAACACAAATAAAGCTTTTCTTGCATTGTGTAGCAAAATAAAGAGAAAGTAAGAGAAGGAAAAAAACATAAAATTAAAATGAGTGGAAAACCAGTGTTGATATTTGCAGTTGATGACAGTGAGCATAGTTTCTATGCCCTTGAATGGACACTTGATCATTACTTTGCTTGTCCCTCAACTTCTCCTTTTAAGCTTGTTATTGTTCATGCAAAATCTAATGCATATGCTGCTTGTGCCGTGGGAATGGCCGGACCAGGTATAATTCTAGAGTCGGTGGGTTCGAAATAAGTACGATATTACATTACATATATAAATCGCGTAAAAAAGTGTATATGGGTTCAAATAAACCGACAATGTTTGCCCTAGATCCGTCTCTATGTTGAACCTAATATTGCTATTAAAAATATATCTATTATTCCTTTTTTATTTGTCGTTTAAGGTTTTGGCATACTCATTCAAAACAACAACAATAATATACGCATTAAATTTTATAATTGGGGTATGAAGAATGTAGTGTGTACACAGACCTTACCTCTACCTTTATGAAGGTAGCAGAGGCGGAGCTAGCTCATTGAGTGCGGATTCGGCCGAAACCACTCGCTTTGGTCCAATCCATGTATTTGTCTTAAAAAATGTATTGAATATGTATAAATTATTAATTTTGAACCCAGTGGCTTAAAAGGACTAGAATCTCGAATTACCTATAAGCTTCAAATCCTGGCTCCGCCTCTGGAAGGTAGAGAGGCTACTTTTGATAGTCCCTCGGCGCAAAGTATGGCAGCCTAGTGCACAAAGCATCCTGCATTCACACAGGATCCGAGGAAGGGCCATACCCCGAGGGGTGTAATGTAGACAACCTAACCTAATGCAAACATTAATGGAAGCTTCTACGGCTCGTATAAAATATAAAGTATTTATTTAGTAAAAGGGTTATTTGACTAAATTACTCCTTATTTTTCCTCGTGCTTTTTCAAAAATTGTATAGATCAGTTATTGAATGAAGAGTAAATTTGAAGGAAAAAAAAAATTAATCCCTTCTTGGTTTCTTCAAACGACACTTATTTTGGATCAAATTAATTTGATTAAAATGACAATTATTTTGGACCTGATAGAGTATTAACTACTAATATTGGACCTAATAGACTGCATTATTGTACATAGAGGATTGTTATTGCAAATCCTATAGATATTTGATATATGGTTATTTATTGTGGCAGGACGAATTGATGTGCTTACACTTATAGAAACAGATATTAAAAGAGGAGCAGATAAAGTTATTGAAAAAGCAAAAGAATTATGCAAGAGTAAAGGAGTAACAGATGTATCATGTGAAGTAATTGAAGGTGATGCTAGAAATGTTATTTGTGATGCTGTTGACAAACACCATGCCTCTCTCTTGGTAATGGGTAGCCATGGTTATGGTGCTTTCAAGAGGTACCCATAATTTACTATTTTGTTTTATTAAATTTAAGTTATATACACCGATAATATGATAAAAAGAATTTTTATACTATTAATGTAATTTAATCCGTCAAAAGAGAGTTTTGGAGCAAATATAAAATTGTCTTCGAGTGACACAAGTCACTAGTTTAATTTAAGCTATGAAAATAGTCACTGACATTGCAACTAGAGTACGTTGCCTGTGTTATACCCCCTTTAGGTAAAGCCCGTCCCCGAGCCTATGTGAACGTGAGATGCTTCGTGCACCAAACTGTCCCTTTTTATTGCAATTTAATCGGTTAAACCAAATTGATAGTTGTTGTAGATCAACTTAATTAACATCTTTATACTGACGGTGTACGATGTACTAAACTTCCGGCTCCCACTATGCGCGGGGTTTGGGGAAGAGCCGGGTTTTATTATTACGTAGCCTTACCCTGTATTTATGCAAGAGGCTGTTTTCACGGCTCTAACCTGTGACCACCTGGTCACATAACAACAATTTTACCAGTTACGCCAAGGCTCCCCTTCTGTATACTGACAGTGCGTATACCATAAACTCTTGTTTACTTATTTTATGAGAATATTGACATTAATTTTAAATTATGCAGGGCTGTATTGGGCAGTGTAAGTGACTATTGCTCACACCATGCAAATTGCTCTGTGATGATTGTGAAGAATGATACAAAGACAAAGCAATAAACAACTTTAAATCACGCTGTATTATTCAGTTAGCTGATTTTTCTGGTCTATATATAATTGGTTCCAGTTATAGTACATTAGAGAGTTATTTTTTATTATTTAAAAAGTTTCTTTATAGGGTGTATAACTGTATTTATTTTGTATTCTTTGTACCTGTGAATTAAATGACACTAATTAAAATCCTCCGTTAGGGTGGCCAGTTTAAATTGCATATTCTCTACCTTTTGTATGTCAATTTTTTGTGCGAAGTTTCACTGGTAAAATTGGAGTACGTGAACGGTGAATCTGAATTAATCGGTGCTGTGTATTCTAAATACATGTGGTTGACCTTCTGTTGATTATTGTCTTTTGTATTAGAATAACTATGTTCTTTGTCCAACCATATAATTACCTTACAACTCATACAGAAGTTAAAAGAAAAGGTAAAACTATTAACTACAAAGGTTGCTGATATAATATACTAAATTAGCAGAAACGTTTAAGGTAATACACTGGGTTGTTGTTGTTGTTGTTTAACTATCTATAGATCTTTCGTGATATTGCTACTTTTTTCTACTATCTATTCTATTTTGTACTATATTAGAAATGCGATTAAGTAGGTGAAACTAACACCACTTCATCGACATCCCTGCGTGTCGACAGACAATATTTTGGTAATTTTCCGGTTTAAAATATCAATTATGCCCTTCTAATATTGGATTATTGCGCCTCAGAAAATGATTTTATGGTAATTTGCACATAAGCCGAAAAGATCGCCGCTTCAAGTTTGCTTTTATCCTTTCCTCTGCGTTTCTTCTTCCGCAGTTTTCTCTGGTTTTCGTTTGGTTTTACATAGCTTCTTCCTACTGATTTTCACACTTCTTACAAAAAGAAATAAATTAAATTTTTTACTATATTAGAAGTGCGAGTAAGTAGGTGAAACTGACAGCACTTCGTCGACATCCCTGCTTGCCGACAGACAATGTTTTGGTAATTTTTGGTTTAAAATGTCAATTATGCCCTTCTAATATTGGATTTTTGCACCTCAGAAAAGGATTTTATGGTAATTTGCACGTAAGCCGAAAAGGTCGCCGCTTCAAGTTTGCTTTTATCTTTTCCTCTGCGTTTCTTCTTCCGCAGTTTTCTTTGGTTTTCGTTTGGTTTCACATAGCTTCTTCCTACTGATTTCCACACTTCTCACAAAAAGAAATAAATAAAATTTTCTACTATATTAGAAGTTCGAGTAAGTAGGTGAAACTGACAGCACTTCGTCGACATCCCTGCTTGCCGACAGATAATATTTGGTTAATTTTTCGGTTTAAAATATTAATTATGCCCTTCTAATATTGGACTTTTGCACCTGAGAAAAGGATTTTATGGTAATTTGTACGTAAGTCGAAAAGGTCGCCGCTCCAAGTTTGCGTTTATCCTTTCCTCTGCGTTTCTTCTTCCGCAGTTTTCTCTGGTCTTCGTTTGGATTTACATAGCTTCTTCCTACTGATTTCCACACTTCTCACAAAAAGAAATAGATTAAATTTTCTACTATATTAGAAGTGCGAGTAAGTAGGTGAAACTGACAATACTTCGTCCACTTTCCTGCTTGCCGACAGACAATATTTTGGTTTAAAATGTCAATTATGCCCTTCTAATATTGGATTTTTGCGCCTCAGAAAAGGATTTTATGGTAATTTGCACGTAAGTCGAAAAGGTCGCCGCTTCTAGTTTGCGTTTATCTTTTCCTCTGTGTTTCTTCTTCCGCAGTTTTCTCCGGTTTTTGTTTAGATTTACATAGCTTCTTCCTACTGATTTCCACACTTCTCACAAAAAGAAATAAATTAAATTTTCTACTATATTAGAAGTGCGAGTAAGTAGGTGAAACTGACAGCACTTCCTCAACAACCCTGCTTGCCGACAGACAACATTTTGGTAATTTTTCGGTTTAAAATATCAATTATGCCCTTCTATATTGGATTTTTGCGCCTCAGAAAAGGATTTTATGGTAATTTGCACGTAAGACGAAAAGGTCGCCGCTTCAAGTTTGCGTTTATTCTTTCCTCTGCATTTCTTCTTCCGCAGTTTTCTCTGATTTTCGTTTGGATTTACATAGCTTCTTCCTACTAATTTCTACACTTCTCACAAAACGAAATAAATCAAATTTTCTATTATATTAGAAGTGCGAATAAGTAGGTGAAACTGACAGCACTTCGTCGACATTCCATCTTGTCGACAGATAATATTTTGATAATTTTCCGATTTAGAATGTCAATTATGCCCTTCTAATATTGGATTTTTTTTGCCTCAAAAAAGGATTTTATGGTAATTTGCACGTAAGATGAAAAGGTCGCCACTTCAAGTTTGCGTTTATCCTTTCCTCTGCGTAGGGGTGTTCATGGTTCGGTTTGAATCAGTTTTTCCTTCAAAGAAACCAAACCCAGTAAGTCAAATTTTCAAATATTAGAACCAAACCAAACCAATTAAGTCTGTTTTTTTCGATTCGGTTTATGTCGGGTTTTGTCATTTTTCGTTTTTTTGGTTATTTGTTGGTTTTTTTCTTGAATATAAGACATACACTACCAAACACATAGTGCGGCGACCACATTTTCAACGTATTATTATCAAATCAATTATCCATTGAGAATTCTATAATTTAACAAGATATATTGATGATAATTAAATCAAATAGTGATGAACAATTTAAGGATACAATTAAAAATATATTATTTTTAACACGAAATGGATTATTACACTTAGCAAAAGAAAACTATCAATCAAGCTAGAATGTAAAGGTAAAGAACTATACTAAGAGTGCAAACTATTAACATTTACCATTAAATTTTTGAAACTTTGTATAATATATATATATATATAGGTATAATAATAAATTTGAAATAGCTACTCCTATAGTCGGTTTGGTTTGGTTTTTTTTCCGATTAAAACCAAAAACATAACCAAATTTGATTGGTTTTAAAATTCAAAACCAAAACCAAACCAAACCAAACCAAAAGGTATCAGGTTTTTTGGTCGGTTTGGTTTTTCGAATTTTTATTCTGCATTTCTTCTTCCGCAGTTTTGTCTGGTTTTCGTTTAGATTTACATAGCTTCTTCCTACTGATTTTCACACTTCTCACGAAAAAAAAAATTAAATTTTTTACTATATTAGAAGTGCGAGTTAGTAGGCGAAACAGACGACACTTCATCGACATCCCTGCTTGCCGACAGACAATATTTTGGTAATTTTCTAATTTAAAATATCAATTATGCCTTCTAATATTGGATTTTTGCGCCTCGGAAAAGGATTTTATGGTAATTTGCGCGTAAGCCGAAAAGGTCACAGCTTCAAGTTTGCTTATATCCTTTCCTCTGCGTTTCTTCTTCCACAGTTTTCTCTGGTTTTCGTTTGGATTTACATAGCTTCTTCCTACTGATTTCCACACTTCTCACAAAAAGAAATAAATTAAATTTTCTACTATATTAGAAGTGCGAGTAAGTAGGTGAAACTGACAGCACTTCGTCGACATCCCTGCTTGCCGATAGACAATATTTTGGTAGATTTTCGGTTTAATATATCAATTATGCCCTTCTAATATTGGATTTTTGCGCCTCAGAAAAGGATTTTATAGTAATTTGCACATTAGCCGAAAAGGTTCCGCTTCAAGTTTGCATTTATCCTTTCCTCTGCGTTTTTTCTTCCGCATTTTTCTCTAGTTTTCGTTTGAATTTACATAGCTTCTTCCTACTAATTTTCACACTTCTCATAAAAAGAAATAAATTAAATTTTCTACTATATTAGAAGTACGAGTAAGTAGGTGAAACTGACAGCACTTCGTCGACATCCCTGCTTGCCGACAGATAATATTTTGATAATTTTTCAGTTTAAAATGTCAGTTATGCACTTCTAATATTGGATTTTAGCGCTTCAAAAAAGGATGTTATGGTAATTTTTACGTAAGCCGAAAAGGTCGCCGCTTCAAGTTTGCGTTTATCCTTTCCTCTGCGTTTCTTCTTCTGCAGTTTTCTCTGGTTTTCATTTCAATTTACATAGCTTCTTCCTACTGATTTCCACACTTCTCACAAAAAAAAATTAAATTTTCAACTATATTAGATGTGCGAGCAAGTAGGTGAAACACACAGCACTACATTGAAATCCCTGCTTGCCGACAGATAATATTTTGGTAATTTTTTGATTTAAAGTGTCAATTATCCCTTCTAATTTTGGATTTTTGCGCCTCAAAAAAGGATTTTATGGTAATTTGCATGTAAGTCGAAAAGGTCGCCGCTTCAAGTTTGCATTTATGCTTTCCTTTGCGTTTCTTCTTCCGTAGTTTTCTCCGATTTTCATTTGGATTTACATAGCTTCTTCCTACTTATTTTCGCATTTCTCACAAAAAAAAAAAAAAAATTTTCTACTATACTAGAAATGCGAGTAAGTAGGTGAAACTGACAACACTTCCTCGACATCCCTGCTTGCCGACAGACAATATTTTGGTAATTTTCTGGTCTAAAATATCAATTATGCCCTTCTAATATTGGATTTTTGCGCCTCAGAAAAGGATTTTATGGTAATTTGCACGTAAGTCGAAAAGGCTGCCACTTCAAGTTTGCGTTTATCCTTTTATCTGCATTTCTTCTTTCGCAGTTTTCTCTGGTTTTCATTTGGATTTACATAGCTTCATCCTACTGATTTCCACACTTCTCACGAAAATAAATAAATTAAACGTTCTACTATATTAGAAGTGTGAGTATGTAGGTGAAACTTACAGCACTTCGTCGATATCCCTTTGCCGACTGTCACACCTCCTTTTTTACCACACCCCCAGAGAGGGTATATTAAGGAAGTTATTTCCAACTTGAAGTGACAATCGAAAGGGGATTTATTTATCTAAAAAATTCAGAGTTGCCGCTTGGGATAATTTTATGGTGTCCCAAGTCACCGGTTCAAATTCCGAATCGAGGAAAAGATTGTCCGTGAACCAGAAATCCGGGCAAGAAATTCTGTTAACTCGGGAGAAGGTGTTAGGCATTCCCGAGTTTCGTGGTTCTAGCATGGTCGCTCAACTGTTATAATTAGCCTAATTATTTTATTTAGTACATTTTAAACTTATGGTTCAATTTTAACTTTTACCGCTTTGTTTATTTTTTAAGGAAGGCTGCAACGTCATTTAAAATATGTCTTGAACCACGTCACATAAATGCACCCGCAGTCCGCAACATTTTATTTAATGTTGAGATTTGAATTTGGGTCACATAATGCGCGCCTACACATTTGCAACTTTGCGAGGGCATGAAAATTCGCTAAATGACACGCCTCGATTTCTAAGGACAAACAAGATTAATTGTGGCTGGGTCACATAAATGTAACCTCGGATTTTAGTGATTAAGCGTTACAACTACGTCACGAGAATCGTACCCGTAGATATGACAATTATTTGTTAATCACGTTTAAAGCATAGGCCAACCAAGAGGTATTGCTCTGATGGTAAGCAACCCCCACTTCCAACCAAGAGGTTGTGAGTTCGAGTCTCCCCAAGAGCAAGGTGGGAAGTTCTTGGAGGGAAGGATGTCGGGGGTCTATTTGGAAACAGCCTCTCTACCCCAGGGTAGGGGTAAGGTCTGCGTACACACTACCCTCCCCAGATCTCACTAAGTGGGATTATACTGGGTTGTTGTTGTTGTTGTTGTTGTTGTTGTTGTTTAAAGCATAGGCCAAATTATTGAGTTCTTTCACTAGTAAGCTAGTATAGCAATTAAGTAAAAAAAACTGCTCATTATTCAAATGACCGTAACAACTCATTTATAAGATTAACAACATCTTTTAATGATTTAAATCATATTTAAATATACGAAAGGCTAATTATAAAGGAAAAAACAAAACAACAACCAAAAAAAAAAAAAAAAAGAATGAAGACAACAGAAAATGACAAGGAAACTAACGCAACAAGAATGAACAAACAAACTTTCATCAGTTTTCTTCCATCATAAAAAATTATCAAAATTTCATAAGCACAAGATAACGCTAGAACTAAAAAGCCGTGAAAATCGATATAAAATCAGTTTCAAAATGTAACCAAACAAAATTAACAAAGCAACATAACAACAAGTACAATGATTTCAATCTATTAAATAAAACAGTAAAAACAAAAAGGAGACGAACCTTAAGGATTGGATCTATATATAATTACTTGAAAAAAATCCCAACCGCGTACAAATATTGAAAACGAATCGACAATCAAACTTGAATAGCAACCACAACAACACCGGAAGACTCAAACAGAACCGGCAACTCGATACCTCAACGACCACTTCGAAAATGACCACCGTTAAACCTCACTGCTGGACCATTTGGAGCTGTTGTTTGGTGCAAATAACTCCTATTTTTACTAGGTTTCAGGGGTGTGTGTGTGCATGAGAGGCTCTTGGAAATTGGGAATTGAGTAAGGTCAATTTTTGTTTTTGAAGTTGGAGTTTACGACCTATTATTTTTGTTTTGTCCAGGGGTTGGGCCTTCTCTGCTCAGTAGCTGATGATGGAGTTTTCAGCTCATTGTAGCGTTCGTTTTTTATGTTCTCCTTTTCATATTTTTTCAGCATTAGTTTATAGGTAGAGTCTAGGTTTAGGTGTATTTTTGTGTATTTTACTAATTAGTCCCTAGGTCTTTTTGTGTTAAGTCCTTAGGTTTTTTATTTATTTGTTTTTGTTCCAAAGAAGAGTTTAGAAGGGTCCCTAGGCTTAATGGACTAATCCGAATTGGGCCAAGAATTGGGCTTTATAACTCTTAAAATTGTGATCCAACACCTTAATTGACTACTTTTAAAATAAGATAAAAATACTACACAATGCAAAGACTAACATGAAACTATTATATATTTTAGTATTTTCAAGAAAAAATAAGGTACTATTTTTGTATATTTTTTATTTAAATTTATGAAAAATAGATAAACTAAAATATTTTTTGTAATTTTTATTTTTTTTGTAATAAAAATAAAGCAAAAGAGTCAAAATGAGTTGAAATAGCTATATTAGGCCTAAATTAAATATTTACGTGCTGAAATATAAATTTTTTTGGGGAGGGTCAAAAATCACATGTCTACACAGACATACAATATTTTGGTAATTTTCCGATTTAAAATATCAATTATGCCCTTCTAATATTGGATTTTTGCTCCTCAGAAAAGGATTTTATGGTAATTTGCACGTAAGCCGAAAAGGTCGCCGCTTCAAGTTTGCATTTATCCTTTTCCTGCGTTTCTTCTTTCGCAGTTTTCTCCGATTTTCGTTTGGATTTACACAGCTTCTTCCTACTGATTTTGACACTTCTAACAAAAAGAAATAAATTAAATTTTGTACTATATTAGAAGTGCGAGTAAGTAGGTGAAACTGATAGCACTTCGTCGACATCCCTGCTTGCGGATAGATAATATTTTGGTAATTTTTCGATTTAAAATGTCAATTATGCCATTCTATTATTGGATTTTTGTGCTGTAACGACCCGACCGGTCGTTTTGAGCTTTTGCACTTTGGTCGTCAGTTCTAGGTCATGATTTGCCCCGCATGATGAATTATGACTTATGTAAATCGTTGGTTTTGATTTTCAGGGTAATCTGAATGAATTTGGAAGATCAGTTCTCAGTTTGAAGCTTGAAATTTGAAGGGTCTGACCAAAAGTTGACTTGCTTGTTTGTGATCTCAGATCAGAATTTTTATGATTTGACTCGCTCCGTTAGGTGATTTGGGACTTAGGAGCGTGATCGGAATGCATTTCGGAGGTCCGTGGAAGGTTTAGGCTTGAATTGGCGAAATTGAGATTTTGGCATTTTCCGATTGATAGGTGAGATTTTGATATAGAGGTCGAAATAAAATTTCGGAAGTTAAAGTAGCTCCGTTGTGTCATTTGGAATGTGTGTGTAAAATTTCAGGTCATTCGGATGTGGTTTGGTTGGATTTTTGATTAAAAGCATATTTCGGAAGATTTTGGGATTCTTAGGCTTGAATCCGATGCAAATTTGATATTTTGATGTTGTTTTGAGTGTTTCGAAGGTTGGAACATATTTGAATGAGGTTATGGGATATATTGGAATGTTTGGTTGAGGTCCCGAGGGCTTCAGGTGAGTTTCGGGTGGTCAATCGGACCATTTCATGTTGTTTGAAATTACAGAAAACCAGCTGAAGTGTTGCAGACAATTGTTCTTCGCATTCGCGGTCGGGGACTTGTGTTCGCGAAAGGTGTTTCTGTATGATGATAATTTTTTTCTACGTGTTCGCGAGTATGGGAACGTGAACGCGAAGGTGAAGGACTCATGTGCATCGCATTCGCAGTTTAGGTTCATGTTCGCGTAGAAGGTATGGTGAGGCTGAGCTTCAGAGGATTTAAGTCATCGCGTTCGCGATGGTCTGAATGCGTTCGCGGAGGGTTGCCTGGGTAAAGATACATGTTCGCGAGCTGATTGTCGCGTTCACGTAGGAGAATTTTGGTCAATGAAATTTTTGTGCTTCGCGAATGCGAGGCTTTGACCGCGTTCGCGAAGAAGGATTTTTAAGTGTTGGGCAGAATATTTTGAAAAGGCTATTCCACGATTTTTGAGGTTAAGAACCTCCATTGTTGAGCGATTTTAGAGCTTGGGAGAGCTAATTGAAGAGGGATTCAAGGGGAATCACCTGGAGGTAATATTTTTGAACTCAATACTCGATTATTATGTAAATCCACCTAGAAAATCATGAAAGCTAAGCCAAAAATTTAAGAACTAGGGTTTGTCAAATTGGACTTTTAATTTGGGATTTGAAGGACCATTTGGGGTCAGATTTGAGAAATTTTGATATGTATGAACTCGTGGGGAGATAAGGAATCTTATGATGTAAAATTTTTTGCATTCGAGAAGTGGGCCCGGGGCTCAGGTTTTGCTAATTTCGGAATTTTTGGTATTTTTTGATTGTTTTCGCTTGGGCTTTGTTCCCTTAGAATATTGTGAAGTATTCGTTCTGATTTTGGATAGATTCAACGCACGTGGAGGCCTATTTGAGGGGCAAAGGCGCTTCACGAGCTAGAGATTTAGCCAGTTTGAGGTAAGTAATGATTGTAAATGCTGTCATGAGGGTTTGAAACCCCGAATTACACATCGCTGTGTTACTTTTAGGTGACTTACACGGTAGATGACGAGAGTGGGGTAGAGCACCGCTGAGGATTGTGACCTAGTCCATCCCGAACGATTATTTTAATGCACATTTGATAGTTAATTTTTTGATGTTATTATATTTTTGGTTGTATGCCATGTTTGGGGCCTTGTGCCGACTTGTTGAGACACTTATGGGCATTTTTACTATCTTTCCTCACTCTATTTGTTTGAAAGCATATCCTCAGTCATATTTTACCTGTTGATTACTCAAATATGGCTTTATCACTATATTCTTAAAAATGTGGAAACTGTTTTGGGCTGAGTTCCCTGTTTTACTGATGGTCCAAGTAATCGTGAGATGATGACTAAGATAGATCGAGGGTCTGATTGTGTGATGACTAAGATAGATCGAGGGTCTGATTGTGAGATTGATGACTAAGATAGACTGAGAGTCTGATGGTGAGGTTAATGACTGAGAAAGGCCGAGGGCTCGCCCATGAAATGCAATAAATGGCGATCTTTCAGCCGATGCAAGAATGTAAATAAAATGGTGATCTTTCAGCCGGTGCAGGATTTGAATAAAATGGCGATATTTCAGCCATGCAAAAATATAAGTAATATGGCGATCTTTAAGCCCATTAGAGCGTAAATAAAGTGGCGATATTTCAGCCAATGCAAGACATAAACAAAGGTATCGATATTTCAGCCGATGCAAGACATAAAAGTGGTGATATTTCAGCCGATGAAAGACATAAATAAAGTGGCGATATTTCAGTCGATGCAAGATATAGATGAAGGTGGTGATCTTTCAGCCGATGCAAATGGAGATAGAGCTTAGTCTCGGAAGGCAGAATGATAGCCTTATGCAATGCAAGAAATGCAGATGGAGGTAGAGCTTAACCTCGGAAGGCAGAATGGTAGCCTTATGCAATGCAAGAAATGCAGGTGGCAGAAGAGCTTAACCTCGGAAGGCAGAATGGTAGCCTTATGCAAGAGATAAAAGACGAATAGTAATAACAATTGTTTGCTGATAGCCGGTAGCTGATTGTGATACTGCGGCTGATCCCATATTGTGTACGGATAGCAAATGTGAATAGGTGTGACGGTTTAGTATGATTGCATAATATATTCGGTGATTTTGTGACTTGGGTGCCTGCATCCAAAGAAAAATTGTGAGTTTCGTAAAAGGGAAAGGTTAGTTCATGTCCCCACTAACTTTGCTTGACCTGCTCGGCTCTGATCTGATGACACGATATGTTTCATAGGGGTAGCATTGCTGACCACGATATGTGCATTATTTGGAGAGATAGATGCAGACATGCTAATCATTAATATGTAAGTAGTCGAATCTGTAGGGGGAAAGGGTCTAACTTTGTTTATTTTTGCAGAAAATGAGGCACAAAGTCCCCAAGTTCGGCATGGTCTAAAGTATTCCACCTTTGTTGTTAGACTGGTGGGAAAACCTTTCGCCGAGCGACAAAAATCATGTGAAAAGGGTTATTGGAAATTTACCTTCCTTATTGGACATCCAACCAAACAATATGCTAATTAAGGCTGCTACTATGTTATTTGGCGGAGAAATAGTCGTATTCCATTTTGGCAATATAAAAATGACTCCTCTTTGGAGGAAATAGGAGGATTCACTGGATTACCCTTGGATAGTCCCAGCATACTAGTACCAGAAAACCGCACTATAGAGGGTTCTGAAAATGATGGGTTTTAGAAAGAATGATGACATGGAATTCCTGAAGAAGTCCTATAAACCCTTCGACTTCCTTTATGAATGATATGGACACTACAAATCTTACTGTGTCTTTCAAGATGAATTCTCCATCACTTCCCTGGGTTGGACTCATCGTAGGGTTTTTGTATTCATCGTCTGCTTTCTGGGTATGATAGTGTTTTCAAGTCAAGAAGAAGAATTCACACCAGGTTGGCTATGGTAACCAAAGATTTAATGGAACAAATTGAGGGACAAATCTATACTATTGTTCCGATAATTGTAGCAGACATATACTAGGCTCTGGATCGTTGCAAGAAACGGTTCAAACATTTTGAGGGTTGCAACTTGCTAGTGCAGATTTAGTTGTTAGAACATATTCAGAGGGGTAAATACCGCCAGGAGTTTCAACGGAGACCATGGAACGATCACATAGCTTTCCACCATCCTAAAAGAATGACCTTTATCCCAGACAGATTTGCACAGCCAGAGAATGCTACAGAATGGGCACAGGTTTTCAGCAATTTTCGAGGTTCTGGTTCACTGGATGTTCGAGTGTTCCCTACTAATGAATTTATCATCAGATCCAGGGATGTTCCACACTTGGTGTTGATTGGGTTAAGGGGACTACATCCCTATGTTCCTATCAGGGTCATGAGACAAGCTGGTAGAAAGCAAGTCATACCACGAGTCTCCAAAATGAGTCATTACGCAGCGGATTTTCAGGATGATACTATTCCATACAAATGTGAGGCTCAACACATGTGGCATTTGAAGATTATCATGGAAAAGGATACCATCGATCTAGATCGATATCACGCCGGTCATGTGTACTTCTACCCATCATGGTTAGAAGATAACATAGCAGGAATAGTCGAATCAGGGGTTGGTCAAGGAAATAGAGTCATAGATGAGGTTGCTGAAGCACAAGTGAAGCTGAGAGGCTGTGCTAGAGAGTCCTTGAGTCCGAAGCCCGGCATTTGGAACAACACAAGTTCGACATGGAGTCAATTAACGAGTGGAAGGAAATGGCTACATGATCGACAAAAAGGCTGGAGTATTTGGAGTAGGGTCTAATGGAACTGGAAGGGAAGATGAGAAAAAAGGGCCGCAGATTGTCAGAATGCAGAAGGCAACAAGGAGGACACCTTCCAAGGGCATACCTGCTGCTGGACATTCACGACCTGGGGAATCTGATCGACGGTGCCAAGAAAGTCAAATATAGAGAAGGTCCATCTAGGACCTAGTAGATTAGATTTAGCTATTTTTCTGAAACGTTTTGGAATGTAATAAGGCAAATGGCATTAGTAACTCATTTATTTATCGTCGTTTTTAGGTTCGTCTTCTTTATTACATTAATGAAATGAGGCATTTATCGGCATTAAATATCTCCAAATCTAATTGTCGCTAGGCCTACCTCGGGCATAACGAGGTTCCCCAAATTAGGATGCAAATTTACATTCTTGAAATACGTGTTTAAATACTGCAATTGCTTCTCAGAATCCTTACTGACTTGTTTACCTTTTTGCATTTTTCTTTATTTTGATTATTCCCATCCTTTAAGGTTGGTTCGCACATGCTGGAATCGTCAGCATATCACACCGGATCAAGAGGCTCTCCACATCCTCTTCCTCCAAGTAATGCAAAAGGCAAGGAAAATGAAAAGATGGATAATATGAGTGGTATTCAGAAAGAAAATGTTGCGCATGTGGAAAATATGGAAACTTTAGATGGTCGGAGTACTCCAGCCCAGAGTGATTTGGTCCTACGGCTGGAACATAAAATACTAGAATTGCAAAGGGAACTTGAGTAGGTCCGCAACTTGGCAAACCTCTCCCTCACCCTAAAAGTCCCAGACGTTAACCAACAAAATGCTCAAAACCCAACACCTCCTCAGAACACACCAAAACTAACATCCACAAAATCCTCCCGCACCCCATCAATATGCAACACCTCCCCAAAATCTTAATCCTCCACTAATACCCACTCCTTCTCAGTATCAATATCTTCCTACTCAATACCCACAAACCAATTACCATACTCCACAAAATACCCCACAACCTATCCCTGATCCATAAAATTCAACTAATGATCACTACTACACTCCAACCCCCAGCACCCACCAAAATAGTCCCATATACGTAGAAACGTTACCCCACTCTGATCAACCAATCTCATACATACCAGAATCCGCCAAGAAGGACCTGCTCATTAAGAATATAGCAGAAGAGCTCAAGAAGCTAACAAGCCGCATCCAGGGTGTTGAAGGAGGTAAAGGAATTGAGAGTCTAAATTATAAGGATCTATGCATTCAGCCAGACGTGGAACTACCGGAGGGTTACAAACCTCCTAAGTTCGAGATGTTTGATAGAACGGGAGACCCGAAGGTACATTTGAGAACATACTGTGATAAGCTCATAGGATTTGGGAAAGATGAAAGAATTCGGATGAAACTGTTCATGAAACTTATCATTGGAGACGCCCTATCTTGGTACATAAGTCAAAATCCTAAGAAATGGGTCAATTTGGTAAGTATGGCATCAGACTTCATGGCCCGATTTAGGTTTAACACAGAGAATGCACTAGATGTCTTCTATATACAAAATCTCAAGAAGAAACCAATGGAGACTTTCCACGAGTATGCTACTCGATGAAGGTCAGAAGCTGCAAAGGGCGGGCCGACACTAGAGGAAGAGCAGATGAACAAATTCTTTGTCAGGGCCCAGGATCCACAACACTATGAAAGGTTAATGGTCATAAAAAATCACAAGTTCTTTAACATCATCAAACTCGGGGAAAACATTGAAGAATGGATCAAGAGTGGGATGGTAACCAATTTTGAGGGATTGCATGCCACGAACAAAGCATTGTAGTCATGAGGTATATCAAAGAAGAAAGAAGTAGGGGCAGTGATGGTGGCCCAAGGTCCAAAATCTCCACTCACATACCAAACACCTTCACCCACATACCAACCTTCACCTCCCAGATATTCTCAACCTACTACCGCCTATCACACTTATAACACCCAGCCATCCTATTACCATTTATCTCCAACCCGTCAAAACTATCAAAACCCAGACCCAATTTCGATCGCAGGTCGCCCAGACAATACACCCCTATCAGTAAACCCATCGACCAACTATATGAAATATTGAAGGGTGCCGGATATGTTACCCATATTCCAACTGTTGCCATGGAGAAGTCCTCCCAGTGGGTCAATCCAAACAAAACATGTACGTACCATTGTGGCATGAAAGGGGCATACTATTGATGAATGCCACACTCTGAAAGACAAGATTCAAACCCTGGTTGATACCAAAGTCATACAAACAAAGGAAGACACACCAAATGTCCACAATATTCCCATCCCAGATCATAGTGGTGAAAGAGTAAATATGATAGAAATCAATGAAGAATGGGATCCTGAAGGGTCGATTAGGTTTATTCGGGAAGGTGATAACCCTAAACCTGTAGTCACACTCACACCTATTATGATACAGATACAACCACCAGCCAAAGTTGAAGTAGCCGCATCAGTCCCATTTGAAATTGAAGTAACCGCACCTGCAAACACCTACTCCATTTGAAGTAGAAGTTGCCACACACTTCACTGTGACGGTGGAACCCACACCACCTTTCAAGTCCAATGCCATACCCTGGGATTATGTTGCCGAAGCTAGGAGGAAATGAAAAGCAAAAATGGAAGAGTCTGGTGTTTCTAAACTACACCAGGCTGTTAACTTCGAATGGAACCATCAAGAGGTAATCATTCACGGAGATGGAAGTAATCCTATTTACACGTCAAATTGTCCTAGTTTTTGAGAATAGAAGAAAGCTGAGTGGATAAACTTATCACTGCATCGAGCATGTCAATGAAATTGAGAAAGATTAATGGTGGAGTAGCAAAATAGAAAGCATACTGGCATGGTCAGGGTATGAACCCGGCAAAGGGATTGGGAAGTAACTCCAGGGCATTACCAAACCTATATAGTTGAAACGCCATGGCACAACTTTTAGGCTCGGATATCAGTATACGTGGCAATAATATGATGATTGGTCGCCCCTATGGCGTGGTCCCTATTACCCTCTCGAGCAGCCAGTGTCGCATCTTAGTCAGACCATTCACCAGGCTAACACAATATGGGGATCTGCAGGGGAGGAAGCTTTGGCTGGGCTAAGGAACCTCTTTCTGGAAAACGAGGATATGGATTGCAATGTGATAGTTGAGGAGGAGGAGGAAAAAGGCCTTACCATTCAGACTGTGGAGAAGGGAGCATTTTTCAAGAACTGGACCGCCACACTATCAAGGGCCAGACGAGTACCGGGGTAGCATGGCTACTAATGTTATTTGAAAAAAAGTCTTTTTGAGCATTTAGTTTTTAAGATATCGTCCTTTCAGTATTTTGTTTTGGAAAATATTGTTTTGAAGTCATTCAGACGATATTTTGTTCAACATTTCAGCATTTATCAAATAATTTGATGTTTTATTATCGTTATCTTTCATTTCTTTCTTCTACAACATTACCATTTCTTACCTTGATGAACCAACGATTGTGACATGTAATGAGACAACACGACATAAGGATAGTGACTCTGAAGAAGAGGATGAAATACCTAAGGAAGTTATCAGAGAAGTCGAGAATTTTGAGAACAAACCCAAGTCCAACTTGGATGAAACTAAGGCAATCAATTTGGGAGATTCTGAGACCATCAAAGAAACTCGCATAAGTATCCACCTGTCACCGTCAAAGTAGAAAGAATACACTCGTTTCCTGAAAGAATATGAGGATATTTTTGCATGGTCATATGATGAGATGACTAGCTTAAGCACATCCATAGTGGCTCATAAGTTTCCAAGCAGTCCAATGTGTCCCCCGGTAAAGCAGAAACTCAGGAAGTTCAAACCAGACATGAGCCTAAAAATAAAGGAAGAAGTCACTAAGAATATCAAAGCCAAATTCCTCAAGGTAGTGGAGTACCCAACCTAGTTAGCAACATCATATCGGTTCCGAAGAAAGATGGAAAAGTCAGGGTATGTGTTGATTCTCAGGATTTAAATAGATCAAGTCCCAAGGACGATTTCCCACGGCCAATGATACATATTCTGATCGACAATTACGCCAAGCATGAACTCCAGTCCTTTGTAGATTGCTTCGCAGGTTATCATCAGATTTGGATAGACGAAGAAGACGCAGAGAAAACAACCTTCATTACACCGTATGGAGTGTATTTCTACAAAATAATGCCATTCGATCAAAAGAATATTGGGGCCACCTATATGAGAGCCATGACGACCATCTTCTATGATATGATACACAAGGAAATAAAGGTTTATGTTGATGATGTCATCATCAAATCCAAGAAAGCCACTGATCACATAGCAGACTTAAGCAAGTTCTTTGACAGGCTACAGAGGTATAATTTAAAACTAAACCTCGCAAAATGTGCATTTGGGGTTCCCGCAAGAAATATTGTTCGGATTCATCGTCAGCCACCGAGGAAACGAGTTGGACCCGTCAAACGTTAAAGATATCCAAGAGTTACCACCACTAAAAAGCAAGAAGGACGTGATGAGCTTCTTAGGATGCCTCAGTTACATCAGCCGCTTCATAGCACAATCCACAGTGATATGTGAACCCATCTTCAAAATGTTGAGGAAGGATGCTGAAACTAGTTGGACTGAAGATTGTCAAAGGGCTTTTGACAGAATTAAGGAATACCTATCTACGCCACAAGTATTAGTCCTGCCGGAACCTGGGAGACCTTTTCTACTCTATTTGTCTGTTCTAAATGGAGCTTTCGGCTGCATTTTGGGACAACATGACGAGACAAGAAGAAAGGAGCAAGCCATATATTACTTGAGTAAGAAGTTCATACCTTTTGAAACACGATACTCTTTGCTAGAATGCACTTGCTGTGCTTTGACATGGACAACTGAGAAATTGAGGCATTATTTCTGTGCCTATACCACATACCTCATATCAAGGATGGATCCTCTGAATCACATCTTTCAGAAGCCTATGCCCACCGGGAAGTTAGCCAAATGGCAATTATTGCTGAGTGAGTTCGATATCATCTATGTAACTTAGAAGGCAATCAAAGGACAAGTTTTGATAGACCATCTTGCTAAAAATCCCGTAGGAGGAGAATATGAGCCACTAAAGACGTATTTTCCTAACGAAGAAGTATAAATTGTAGGAGAGGACATTGCTGAAGCCTACGATGGTTGTAGAATGTTTTTCGACGAAGCTACAAACTTTAAAGGAGTGGGTATTGGAGCAGTCTTGGTGTCAGAGACAGGTCAACATTATCCGGTATCTGCAAAGCTTAGGTTTCCATGCACCAACAATATGGCAGAATATGAGGCTTGCATTATGGGACTCAATTTGGCCATCAACATGAATATACAAGTGTTGCTGGTAATTGGTGATTCGGATCTCTTGTTACATCAGGTTCAAGGAGAATGGGCTATGAAAAACACCAAGATACTACCATACCTGTATCATGTGAAAGAACGGATGAAGAGGTTCACGAAGATAGAATTCAAACATGTTCCAAGGATCTAGAACGAGTTCGCAGACGCACTAGATACTTTGTCATCAATGATACAACATCTAGACAAGAATTTCATCGATCCCATTCTGGTGAGGATCCATAATCAGCCGACATATTATGGCCATGTTGAAGAAAAAATGAACGAAAAACCCTGGTTCCTCGACATCGAAGAGTATTTGGCAAAAGGAGAATACCTAGAGCATGCAAACCATACTCAGAAATGCAAACATTGGAGGTTGTCCAAATACTTCTTCCAAAGTGGAGGAACCCTGTATAGAAGAACTCCTGATCTGGGACTATTAAGGTGTGTTGACGCAAAAGAGGCTTCCAAATTGCTCGAGGAGGTACATGCCAGAACCTGTGGCCCACATATGAACAATTTTGTTCTAGCCAAGAAGATACTCAGAGTTGGATATTTTTTGATGACTATGGAAACATATTGCATCCGGTATGTCCAGAAATGCCACCAATTCCAGATACATGCAGACATTATAAGGTACCACCAAATGAGCTCAATGCAACAAGTGCACCTTGACCTTTTGCCATTTGGGGAATAGATGTCATCGGTCCAATCGAGCCCACTGCTTCAAACAGGCACAGGTTCATTTTAGTGGCCATCGACTACTTCATGAAATGGGTAGAGGCTGCATATTTCAAAGCTGTAACCAAGAAAGTCGTTGCAGATTTTGTCAAGGATCGTATTATTTGTCGGTTCGGGGTCCCCAAGTCCATAATCACTAATAATGCCGCAATCTCAATAGTGATCTGATGAAAACCATGTGTGAAACTTTTAAAATCAAGCAAAAAAATTCCACAGCATACAGGCCTCAAATGAACAGAGCCATGGAAGCCGCCACCAAAAACATCAAGAAGATACTAAGGAAAATAGTAGAGCATCACAAGCAATGGCATGAGAAGTTACTCTTTGCCTTATTGGGATACCGTACCACAATCCGCACATCAACTGGGGAAACTCCCTATTTGCTGGTTTATGGTATCGAAGTTGTCATTCCTGCCGAGGTAGATATTTCTTCTTTAAGGATCATACAAGAAGTCGAACTCAGTGATGCCCAACGGATAATAAGCCGGTATGAGCAATTAGCTCTCATATTTTGAAAAAGGATGAATTCAGTATGTCATGGTCATCTTTATCAGAACAGAATGTCTAGAGCTTTCAACAAAAGGGTCAAACCAAGACAATTCACACCAGGGCAGTTGGTGTTGAAGAGAATCTTCCCACATCAAGATAAAGGCAAAGGGAAATTTTTGCCTAACTGGCAAGGTCCTTACATGGTTCATAGGGTACTAATAGGAGGACCACTCATACTTGCAGAGATGGACGGAGAAGTCTGGCCAAAACCTATCAATTCAGACGCAGTCAAGAGATACTATGTTTAGATTGTTTACATTTTTTCATCTGATGTAACTGAACTACGCTTGACCTGATTCCCACTTAAGAGGGGATATGTAGGAAGCCCTGCGGGTTCGGTCACATCTTAATAAAATATTCATTTTTCCAGAACCAGAAACGGGGCAGAATTTTGAGGAGGACCCTCAAAATTTCAAAGTAAGTCCAACTGACATCATCATGAGTAAGACAATAAAAAAATTGGTTAAGTAACTGGGACAGAATTTTGAGGAGGACCCTCAAAATTCTGGAACAAATCCAACAAGCTTTGTCACATGCATAACGACCGAAGGATCACTTACTAAACTGGGGCAGAATTTGGAGAAGGATCCTCAAAATTCTAGCGTGAAGAAAGCCGCAATGTCTCTAAAGTGTTGCATTTACTTGATATTATATACCACTATGTTTTCTAAAATGACTCTATTTCATCAAACAAGTGCATATTTTTTGAAAACTTTATTTCTGTGGTAGCCAGGCATTACCCAGGGCAACTCAAATAGGATTTCCAGAGCAAAGCAAATCAGAACAAGCAGACAAAGGCACGAGCCAACCTCTCCTACAAAACTCACAATTTTTCTTTGGATGCACGCACAATGAACATGACAAGAGCATTCATAAGTATATACATACTAAAATTACTATCTTCATAACAGCGAGGCCGCCAAGCGCAAATATATCTCCAGCTAAGAGCTATTCTCTTCATGCTTACTATTTTTCCTTCGCATGAGACTGAGCTCTATCTTAAATCTTGCATGAGGATAAGACCTGACTCCTATATGCATAAGGCTAAGCATTTCCTTCCCTCTGCATGAGACTAAGCCTTGTCTCAAATCTTGCATGAGGCTAAGCCCTGCCTCCATATTTGCATAAGGCTAAGCATTGCCTTCTCTCTGCATGAGACTAAGCCTTGTCTCAAATATTGCATAAGGCTAAGCCTTACGCCCGCATTGCCTTTTCTATGCATGAGGCTAAGCCCTGTCTCAAATATTGGATGAGGCTAAGCCCTGCCTTCATATTTGCATAATACTAAGCATTGCCTTCTCTCTGTATGAGACTAATCCCTATATCAAATCTTGTATGAGGCTAAGCCCTGCCTCTCTACTTGCATAAGGCTAAGCATTGCCTTCTCTTTTCATGAGACTAAGCCCTGTCTCAATTCTTGCATGAGGCTAAGCCCTACCTTCATATCTGCATAAGGCTAAGCATTGCCTTCTCTTTGCATGAGACTAAGCCCCGTCTCAATTCTTGCACGAGGCTAAGCCATGCCTCCCTATTTGCGTAAAGCTAAGCAATGCCTTCTCTTTGCGTGAGACTAAGCTCTGTCTCAAATATTGCATGAGTCTATGCCCTGCCTCCCTATTTGCATAAGGCTAAGCATTACATTCTCTTTGCGCGAGACTAAGCCCTGTCTCAATTCTTGCATGAGGCTAAGCCCCGCCTCTCCCATTTGCATAAGGTTAAGCACTGCCTTATCATGAGACTAAGCATTATCTCCCTTTGCATAAATGTTGCTCTATTCTAAACCTTGGATTATCCTCTTTTCTCGGGGCTAAGCTCTGCCCCTAAACAAGACTAAGCTTTGTATCATGTCTCTGCACTTCATAAGCTGTTGTATATCCAACTTGTCCAAAGGCGTCATAGTCCGAAGGCATCATTCTCATAGCCTAAAGACACCATGTCATGGACTGAGGATCTCTCAATATTGCACATCATTATTCAAAGGCATCATGGTTCAGAGGCACCATTCTAATGGCCCGAGAACATCATTT
The DNA here is from genome assembly GCA_026770625.1 of Nicotiana glauca. Lineage (NCBI taxonomy): Eukaryota > Viridiplantae > Streptophyta > Magnoliopsida > Solanales > Solanaceae > Nicotiana > Nicotiana glauca. The sequence continues at coordinate 288,913 of MU683690.1, forward strand.
CATGGCCTCCGAATCCTTTATCTCATGATTTATTGCTCGGGACGTCATCCTCACTTTCCAAAGACAACCTTTATGATCCGGAGGGAATTTGCATCATGTTTAAACTCTTGCAGTAATCAATATACTTGAATGCATCGTATTTTAAGTTTTGCAAGTAATTCAGGAAGTAATTGTTCTTCAAACAGGCAACTTCACTCTGGTTTCCGCTCATACCATTTGCACCCTGCCATTTTTTCAGATGTAATCGATTCCCATCAATTACTCATTTTAACTCTATGACCATTCAGATACCTGCCATGTGATACATTCGTTACTTTTCAGATTCATATTTGTCACAACCCTAAAACCGACCCGGTTGTGATGGTGCCTATCGTGAAACTAGGCCAGCCGACACAACTCCCGAATTAACCCTTTAATCAATAATAATCATTTTAAGCCTTTAATTAATCAGATAACTCATAAATGTAAGTCTAAATGAACAGTGCTAAATAAATACACACGCCCGATATCAGAGTGTCACAAGTCACGAGCATCTACTAAGGTCTCAACACAACTAAGAATCTAAAATATACTAATTACAATCTAAGGAAGACAAGAGGGAGAAAATCATTGCTGCAAACGTCGGACAACTACCTTGCTAACTCCAATGACTCTACCACTGAGCAATCAACACCCCCTGCCGGGTTCAGAACTACCTGAATCTGCACACAATGTGCAGGGAGTAATGTGAGTACGCCAATTCAGTAAGTAATAAAAGTAAATAAAAGCTGAGTAGTAAGAAAATACGTAAGCCACGTCATAACGCTACAGTAAATATAGTACATTTCCAAAATAATACAGAAATTATTCACTACGTAAATCAAGCTCAGTTTTAGTAAAACCTTTTAAAATGACTTTCAATAGTTTCAAACGAGTGATAAAAATAGTTAATAAAAATGATGGAAACATAGACAGCCACTCGGGCAAAACATGTACCATAAACTTCCCCTCGGCCATAATATCAATAGAACTAGCCTCTCGGGCTACCTCAAAATCACTCATTATCAGCCCCTCAGGCATAACATAAATCAAGAATCGTCCCTCGGGCAACATGGATCAAGAACAACCCCACAAGCTTCAATATGAAACAACAACAGCACCTCGGGCTACAACACATCACACACACTGGGTACTCGCGCTCACTGGGGGTGTACAGGCTCCAAGAGGGGCCCCTTGCGGCCCAAGGGCAATATAGAGCCATATAGTGGCATAATCAAACAGGCTCTCAGCCTCATATCAATCACAAGTCATCTCGTGGCATAATAAATTAGGACCTCGACCTCTAATCAGTACCACATGCTGCGGTGCGTAGCCCGATCCCATGATATCCTTACAACACAGGCCCTCGACGGCTTAAAATCATTTATGAAATCAAAAGGAGTGAATAATACCGAGTTATGAAAACAGTAAGAAAGTAGCATGACTGAGTGTAAACATTAACCAAAATAGTGAGGTAAAACAGTAGTAAAAGCCCTTAAGGGTCGAAACAATCGGCACAAGGTCCAGACATGGCATTTATCCCCAAACACAATAATATTTTCCAAAATATAACAATATCAAATAGTTTTCAAGTAAAATACGTGACTTAATAGTCGTACGAGATGGACCAAGTCACAATCCCCAATGGTGCACGACCGCACGCTCGTCATCTATCGTGTGCGTCACCTCAAAGTAGTGTCACACCTCCTTTTTCCCGATTTTCTTTACTACACCCCGTGAAGGGTATAATAAAAAAAGATTTTTTCCACTTAAAGGACAATCGAAACGGGATTCGTTTATTAAGAGATTCAGAATCGCCACTTGGGAGATTTATGGTGTCCCAAGTCACCGGTTTGAATCCTGAATCGAGGAAAGGGTTTGACTCTGTATTACAGTCGCGAACCAGAAATCCGGGTAAGGAATTATGTTAACCCAGGAGAAGGTGTTAGGCACTCCCGAGTTCTGTGGTTCTAGCACGGTCGCTCAACTGCTATATTTGGCTAAATTTTGATTTTAATACATGTTAACCTATGTGCCTTTTATTCGTAAACCACATTTTTATCTTTGTTCATTTTTAATAAGAATTGCAACGTCGTGAAAATATATCTCGAACCACGTCGCACCAGTGCACCCGTGGCTTTTGATACATTTCGACTTCGTTGAGATTTGGATTTGGGTCACATAAATGTGCACCCGTATTTAGGAAAGTAATATTATTAAAATACGTGCCTAAAGCGACTAACGTGTTGTTATCTTTGCGGGGACCGTGAAATTTACAAAATGGCACGCCCTGAATTCTAAGTATTTTGATATAAACCTTTAATGAGGGCCCCGCAATTTGTATGTTTTGTTCGGCGAGGCTCATCTCAACATTTTTTATTTGAAGGTCAATCCTAAAGTGACTATGATCTTCTATTTTTGTTTTGTCCCTACAGAATCATAATTAATCGATTTTATTAATTGCTATTATTTAATGTGACCAAGGAATTTGGATCTCAAGTTCAAGTCCACACTTGAACAAGAGGTAAACCTCTTAACTCAAGCATGCTACTTAACAAGGAGGCCCAAAACCTAGGTTATGAATTTAATCCCGCAATCTTAATACATATTCCATTCTTCAGCATTTTGGGCTGGAAGATTAGCCTAGGAATGCGGTTGATTTATGAAAGGCTGGCTTGTGTTGGGCCCAAATCGTGTAAATTCCTTGCCTAATGCTGGGCCCAAATCTTATTCAGGCAAGGAGCTTTCAAGTTTGGCATACATGTGCTCATGAACAAATATTGATTTCTATGTGGGTTTTCAATTACTGATTATATGCCACAACTATTTAAATTCCAAGTATTGGCTTTAATCGAATGACCTTGACCTTAACTACCATATGAATGGCCAACTCATACAATCAGCCCCAACGTACTGAGTTTAGCATCTCAAACATAAAACCAAATTAAGTTTACTCATCATATTACATGAATATTCGTATATGGCCTTAACCTGTACATGAAGAACTAAGCTATTCAATGTAACTGAAACCAAAACACTTGCTCTTACAGCAGTAGGAACATGTAGTCCATTTCAAATCCAATTTCCAATCAACTTGAGATCAATTTGATTTTTATTGAATACGATGACAAGGCTGAATCTACTAACACTATTACTAACATTCTAATGATTTCATAATCAGTTTTCAATTCCTAACATTCTCTTACAGCAGAATCAAATTTAAACAAGAGGTTATTTCATACTAAGGCTACTAATAAACAAGCAATCATAAGTCTAATGGTCTCCAATCAGTCCGACACAGTCCAGTCTTAATGACATAGATGAACATCAAATTCTAACCTATGAGCTAACATCATGTACAACTAATACCTATCTATACTCAGTGAACATCATGTAAACAAACATGTAAATTGATGTGTACTGAAACAAGCTAAATATAAAG
>MU683691.1:8810-32492 GCA_026770625.1 Nicotiana glauca
CTTTTGTTGTTCTTTTCTTTCTTTAATTAATTAAAAACCTAAACTAAATTCCTAAATTAATTCAAATTGTAAAATTAAGCTAATTATCTAACTATGTAAAAATGATCATTTTTTTTATTTTTGATTAATAACACTAACTCAATGTAATTAATTCCTAAATACAAATTAAACCTAAGGTGGCATGAAATTAAAATGTGACACACTTTTTTTTTAATGATTTTTCTATGATTTTAAAAATATTAAAAATGCATGAAATGCAACTAAATAAAGAAAAATACCTAAAAATCAATTAAAATTATTTTCGCCTATTTTTAGGAGTTATTTTCATGTAGGGCAAAAATCACGTGCTCACAACCAATACGCAGCCGTCAGAAGCACCAACCCAGTAAACTGGGGAAAAATTTTAAGGAGGACCCTCAAAATTTCGGAGCGAGAGAGGTTGCAATGTCTTGAACCGCGTCACATCCATCGGTTCATCTAAAAAAAAACTATTTATTTATGTATTTGCGCTACACTTTTACTAAATCATGCATGACTACTATCAAAATTACTTTGTTTAGCAACGGTACCTCAATGAAAACAAGAGCCGAGCAGGACAAGCGAGGTCTACGGGAAGACGGACTAACCTTCCCCCATTTCACAAAACTCACGATTTTTCTTTGGATGCAGGCACCCAAGGCATAAAATTTTCAGATACGTTTACACACTCATACTTTTTCAGGAATACAACTCTCAGAATCACCATCTATTTGCAATTGTTATCCGTACGAGACATCCCCAGCAGCCACAAGACAGCAATCAGTTATCAACTATCATCTGTCAGCTAAGAGATTTCATTATTGTTCGCCTTTATTTTCTGTATTGCATAAGGCTATCTTTCTGCCTTCCGAGACTAAGCTTTATCTCCATCTGCATTTCTATGCATTGCACAAGGCTATCTCTCTGCCTTCTGAGACTGAGCTCTATCTCCATCTGCATTTCTCTACATTGCATAAGGCTACATTTCTACCTTCCGAGGTTAAGCTCTACCTTCATCCTGCAATTCTCTGCATTGCATAAAGCTACCTTTCTGCCTTCCGAGGTTAAGCTCTACCTCCATCCTGCATTTCTCTGCATTGCATAAGGCTACCTTTCTACCTTCCGAGGTTAAGCTCTACCTCCATCCTGCATTTCTTGCATTGCATAAGGCTACCATTTTTCCTTCCGAGGTTAAGCTCTACCTCCATCCTGCATCGGCTGAAATATTGCCACTTTTATTTATATCTGCATGGCTGAAATACCGCCACCTCTATTTAAATCCTGTATCGGCTAAAATACCGCCACCCTTTTACTTATGTCTGTATGGGTGAAATATCGCCACTTTTATTTACGTCTGCTGGCTGAAACATCGCCACTTTATTTTTTCTTGCATGGCTGAAATATCGCCACTTCATTTCTCTTGCATGGCTGAAAGATCGCCACCTTCTGCATTTCATGGGCTGAAAGATCACCAAATTGTCCAAAGGCGTCATTGTTCGGAGGCACCATTTTCATAGCCCGAGAACGCCATGCCTGTGATGACCCGGCCCGTCGTCACGTGAGTTACCGTCCCGTTTTCCCCATCTTATGTTTCTCTATGCTCCATTATCGGTATTTGATGTGATCAAGTTGAATTGGATTGGTTTTGGTAGGAAATGCGACACCTAGTCTCTTAAAGGAATGCTTGTTTTGGAAAAGTCAACCAGATGTTGACTATTGAGTTAGAGGGTTCAGATGTGATTTTTCGTGATTTGGTTAGATTCAGGGGATTATTTGTGACTTAGGAGTGTGATCGGAATTGATTTTGGAGGTCCGGTGTAGAATTAGGCTTGCATTGGCGAAGTTAGTATTTTGGCAAATTCCGGTTGGTAGGTGAGATTTTGATCCGAGGGTCGAAATGAAATTCCGAGAGTTACTGCAGCTTCGTTAGGTGATTTTGGATATGTGTGAAAAATTTCAGGTCATTCGGAGATGTTTTGGTCAGGTTTTTGATCAAATGCGTATTTCGGAAGTTTTTGAGAAACTTAGGCTTGAATCCGGTGATAATTGATGATTTTAGCATTGTTGGATGTGTTTTGATGTTTGGGGCACATTTGAATGATGTTTTAAGGTGTGTTGGTGCTTTTGGTTGAGATCCCGGGGTCCTCGGTGTGATTTCGGATGGTCAATCGGACCAATTTTGGCCTTTGAAGATTGCAGGTTTTCCAGCTATTTTGTTGCAGAAGAATTGGCCTTCGCGTTCGCGTTGGTGAGTCGCGAATGTGTAGAAGAGAATTTCAGGATCAGTGTTTTGGCATTCGCGTTCGCGTCTTGAGCCTCGCATTCGCGGAAGTTCATTTGGTTGTTCATCGCGTTCACGTTCCAATGGCTGCGTTCGCATAGAGTTTTTTGGCGCGTGAAGGTTCCAGAGCAAATGCTCTTCGCGTTCGCGGGTGATGGGACCGCGTTCGCGTAGGTTCAGAGATCCAAGGCATTGCATTCATGTGTGGTGCACCGTGTTCGCGTAGGGTAATTTTGGTCAGAGGAATATTTGTTCATCGCGAACGCGAGAGGGCAATCGCGTTCGCATAGAAGACAATCACAGCTGGGCAGAAGGGTTTTAAAATATTTCATCCGCGAGCCTAAGTCATTTTTCACCATTGTTGAACATTTTGAGAACTCTGTGGGAGAAATTGAAGAGGGATTCGAAGAGGATTGGTTGGAGGTAAGTTTTATGAACTAAAAACGTGATATTATTGTGAAATTAACCTAGAACTTCATGGGAATTTAACCAAGAATGGAAGAACTAGGGCTTGAGATTTTGGAATTTTAATTTGGGATTTGAGGGTCCAAATGGATTCCGATTTTGGTAAATTTGATATGTATAGACTCGTGGCAAGATAAGAAATCCGGTGATGTTAATTTTCTGATTTTTCAAGAAGTGGGCCCGGGGCTCGGGTTTTGCCAATTTCGTGATTTTCAATATTTTTCGAGTCTTTTCGATTGGGTTATGTTCCCTTAGCCTATTGTAATGTATTCGTTGTGGTTTTGATCAGATTCGACGCTGAGGAGGTTGATTTGCGAGGCAAGGGCATAATGAGCTAGGACTTTGGCCGGCTTGAGGCGAGTAATGGTTATAAATGATGTTCTGAGTGTTGAAACCCCGGATTTATACAGCGTAGTGCTATGTTGAGGTGAGACACACACTGCATGATGAGCGTGGGGTCCATTACTGCTGGGGATTAGGACTTGGTCCATCCCAATTGATGATTCTACTGTATTTTGACTGAGCCTTAAGTAATATCATTGTAGTCTGGGCTAGTTGCCATGTTTGGGGCCTTGTGCCGACCTGTAGAACCCTTAGGGGCAATTGTACTTTATTGACCTCACTTTACTTGTTAAGATCATACCCTCAATCATGTTTCTAACTGTTTAATCTAATATGAACCGGCTTTGGAATAGCTCAACCAAAAAGGAGAGTAATATATGGGCTGGGATCCCTATCTTATCTTAGTATGCCCGAGAGGCCGAGTTATATTGATTGAGAGGGGTTGAGAACTCAATAGTGAGGGTGTTTGATATGTTATGGATCGGGCTTCACGCCGCAGAAGTATATTTATACGGATCGAGCTGCACGCCGCAACAGTATATTATTGTTGATTGGGCTGCACACCGCAGTAGTATATTTATATGGATTGGACTGCACGCCGTAGTAGTATAGCGCTTGGGCTGTAAGAGCACCTTCGAAGTCTGCACACCCCCATTGAGCGCAGCTGACTATTATTATTAGATCGGGTTGCACGCCGCAGTAGTACATATATATATGGATCGGGCTGCACGTCGCAGCGGTATACTATTTGGATCGGGCTGCACGTCGCAGCAGTATAATTATGATTTTCAGTTATTGTAAGAAATAAATGAGTTGAGTACTCGCTTAAAGGATTTTTACCTGGCTTCTTCATTTAGTCGCTGTTTAACTATTCTTACTGCTTTGAAATAGAACTGCTTAGTGCTTTTTTATGAGATTTCTTGTCGTTAGTCATTATTTATTGCTATTACTCACTGAGTCGGAGTACTCACTTTACTCCCTGCACCATGTGTATAGATATAGGTATTCTGGAGGCGTAGATTGAGTTATTGCTGCTATTCAAATCTCACCGGAGTCATCGTGGTAGCTGGATGGCGTCCGCAGTCCCGATTTCTCCCTCTATCCTCTTTACTTTTAGCATTTTAGACTATCTATTGTTTAGGCAATTCCTCATACTTGTATTAGAGGCTCTTGACTCGTGACACCAGATCGGTGGGATTTATAGTGATATTTCTTGATTTTCGCACATCTTTATCTATTGTTACAGATTTATAATCATGTTAATTTGGAATTTAAACCCTGTTAATTGGTAATGAACTCTATATGAGGGATTGAGAGTGTTGAATTGGCCGAGCTTGCATAACACTATGTTGGGCGCCATGACGACCGAGTTGGGGTCGTGACAAGTTGGTATCATAGCCTAGGTTACTAGGTCTCGTGAGTCATGAGCTGGTTTAGTAGATTCTCGCGGATCGGTACGGAGACGTATGTACTTTTCCTCGGGAGGCTACAGAACCTGTTAGGAAAACTTCACATTCTTGAAATTTTGTCGTGCAAACTTGTTGATCCGAGTACTAAACTTTTCTTTGTTCTATTCTCTCACAGATGGTGAGGACACGAGCTACCGGACGTGACAGAAGACCACCAGTTCCACTTACTAAGGCTACCAGAGGCCGTAGATGCGGTCGTGGTCGTGGTCGTGGTAGAGGCAGAGCAGCAGGGGCAGTACCGGTGGATCCTCTAATTGCCCCAGCTCAGGACCAGGCTCCAGCAGCACTAGTTCAGGCACCAACTGTGCCTATTGTGATTCCGGGGCTTCAGGAGACATTAGCCCAGATATTGACAGTTTGCATGGGCCTAGCTCAGGTGGTTTCATCCACCACAGCAGCAGCAGCTACTTCACAGGTCGGGGGAGGCAATCAGACCCCCGCTGCTCGCACACCTGAGCAGGTAGTGCAGGGATTACAGACTCTAGAGGCACCTCCAACTCAGCCAGTTGCTCTAGCACAGGAGTTCAGGGTTCCAGTTATGCCTGAGGATGAGCAGCGTTACCTCGAGAGGTTTGGTAGACTCCAGCCTCTGACATTTAGTGGAGCTGAGGGCGAGGATGCCCAGGGTTTTCTTGACAGGTGTCAGCATATGCTCTGTACAGTGGGGATCCTTGAATCCAGCGGTGTGGCTTTTACTACTTTTCAGTTTACTGGGGCTGCCTTCACTTGGTAGGAGGCGTATGAGCTGCGTAGGCCGGCTGGTGCAGCACCTTTGACTTGGCAGGAGTTCTCCGCTCTCTTTTTGGAGAAGTATGTACCGCGGTCCCGTATGGAGGAGCTGCGTAGGCAGTTTAAGTGGCTATGACAGGGTGATATGATAGTGTCCCAGTATGAGATGAGATTTTCAGAGTTGGCTCGTCATGCAGTTTGGCTGGTTCTGACAGATCGTGAGCGCATCCGAAGGTTTGTTGATGGTCTCCACTAGAGAGTGATGGGTGCTTCATTTGAGGAGGTGGTGGATATAACTCGAGATATTGAGTCGGTTCATCGCCAGGATCGAGATGAGAGGGAGGCCAAGAGGGCTCGAGGTTCTGGCAATTACAGTGGTGCTCCTTCGAGGGGCCAGTTCCAGAAGGGTCGAGGTTATTCTTTTAGGCCCGCTCAGTCAGCCCGTTTTGAGTATCGTGGAGCATCTTCAGGTCATGGCTATCAGGGTTCTCATCAGAGTCAGCCATCTCTCAGCACTCTTCCAGCACAGAGTTCATCTCGTGCTCCGTCTGCTCATGGTTCTTCCAGGCCGAGTGCATCAGCTAGTCACTCTGGCGCGAGGGGTTCCCTTCAGTCCCAGTTCCCAGCACCCAGGAGATACTATGAGTGTGGAGAGTTTGGGCATATGCGAAGGGAGTATCCTTATCGTGCTTCTAGCTCATGTCAGCAGAGGGGTCATCCCTCATCTTCTGGTCCAGTTTCTTCAGCACCCGCCCTGCCAGCTAGGGGTGAGGGTCAGGCAGTCAGGGGTCGCCCCAGAGGCACAGGTCGTTGGGGCAGTGGTCAGGCTCGCTTTTATGCTCTTCAGGGCAGGACAGATGCTATTTCTTTAGATGCCATCATTACAGGTATTATTTCAATCTGCCACAGGGATGCCTCAGTCTTATTTGATCCCAGTTCCACCTATTCTTATGCGTCCTCATATTTTGCTCATCATTTGAGTACGACCCGATGGTGTCTTGCCTTACCTGTCCATGTATCTACCCCGGTGGACGATACTATTGTTGAAGACCATGTGTATCGGTCATGTTTGGTGACTATTGGGGGTCTGGAGACCCGAGTTGATCTATTGCTATTGAGCATGGTGGATTTTGATATTATTTTGGGCATAGACTGGTTATCTCCGTGTCATGCTATTCTGGATTGTCATGCTAAGACAGTCACTCTGGCTATACCGGGTGTACCGAGGATCGAGTGGCGTGGTGTGACTGACTATGTTCCTAGCAGGGTGATTTCATTCCTAAAGGCCCAACGTATGGTTAGGAAGGGTTATCTTTTATATTTGGCATTTGTGAGAGATGTTGGAGCCGAGACTCCTAGCATTGATTCTGTCCTAGTTGCGAGGGAGTGTCCCGATGTTTTCCTACAGACCTACCGAGCATGCCACCTGACAGGGACATTGATTTTGGTATTGACCTGGTGCCGGGAACTCAGCCCATTTCCATTCCTCCGTATCATATGCCACCAGCGGAGTTGAAAGAATTGAAGGATCAACTTCAGGAACTCCTAGATAAGGGGTTCATTCGGCCTAGTGTGTCACCGTGGGGTGCACAAGTTCTATTTGTGAAGAAGAAGGATGGCACCATGAGAATGTAAATTGACTATAGGCAATTGAACAAAGTAATAGTGAAGAACATGTATGCCCTGCCTCGTATTGATGATTTATTTGACCAGCTTCAGGGGGCGAAGATATTCTCCAAGATTGATCTCCGTTCACGCTATCACCAGTAGAAGATCGAGGATTCAGATATTATGAAGACTGCTTTCAGGACTAGATACGGGCACTATGAGTTTCTCGTCATGTCTTTCGGGCTGACTAATGCCCCAGCAGCGTTCATGCATTTGATGAACAATGTATTTCAGCCGTATCTGGATTCATTCATTATTGTTTTTATTGATTATATTCCGGTGTACTCGCGCAGCCGGGAGGAGCACGCACAACATTTATGAGTTGTATTGCAGAAATTGAGGGAGGAGAAGCTCTGCAAAGTTCTCCAAGTGTGAGTTTTGGCTCAGATCAGTAGCTTTCTTGGGGCACATGGTGTCCAACGAGGGTATTCAGGTCGACCCAAAGAAGATAGAGGCGGTGCAGAGTTGGGCCATACCGACCTCAGCCACAGAGATTCGTAGTTTTCTTGGGTTGGCAGGTTATTATCGCCAGTTTGTTTAGGGATTTTCCTCTATTGCATCATCCTTGACCAAGTTGACTCAGAAGGGTGCTCCATTTGTATGGTCGGACGAGTGCGAGGAGAGCTTTCAGAAGCTCAAGACAACTTTGACCACGGCTCCAGTATTGGTTTTGCCCTCAGCCACAGGTTCTTATACTGTATATTGTGATGCTTCGAGAGTTGGGATCGGATGCGTATTGATGCAGGAGGGTAGAGTTATTGCTTATGCTTCTCGTCAGTTAAAGCCCCACGAGAATAACTACCCTGTACATGATTTGGAGTTGGCTTCTATAGTTCATGCTTTGAAGATTTGGAGGCACTACTTGTATGGTGTATCTTGTGAGGTATTCACCGATCATCGCAGTCTTCAGCATTTGTTCAAGCAGAAAGACCTTAATTTGAGGCAGCGGAGGTGGCTAGAGTTTCTTAAGGACTATGATATTACCATTCTATATCACCCAGGGAAGTCCAATGTAGTGGCCGATGCTTTGATCCAAAAAGCAGTTAGTATGGGGAGTTTGGCATACATTCTAGTTGGGGAGAGGCCCTTTGCAGTTGATGTTCAGCCTTTGGCCAATCTGTTGGTGAGACTAGATATTTCGGAGCCCAATCAGGTGTTGGCCTGTGTGGTTTCTCGATCTTCCTTGTATGATCGCATCAGAGAGCGCCATTATGATGATCCACATTTGCTTGTCCTTAAAGATAGGGACCAGCATAATGATGCCAGAGACGTGACCATTGGTGAGGATGGTGTGTTGCGAATGCAGGGCCGAATTTGTGTGCCCAGTGTGGATGGGCTTCGGGAGTTGATATTGGAGGAAGCCCACAGCTCGCGGTATTCCATTCATCCGGGTGCCGCGAAGATATATCAGGATTTGAGACAACATTATTGGTGGAGGAGGATGAAAAAGGATATTACGGGGTTTGTGGCTCGGTGTCTCAACTGTCAGTAGGTAAAATTTGAGCATCAGAGGCCTGGTGGTGTACTTCAGCGGATGATTATTCTCGAGTGGAAGTGGGAGAGGACTACTATAGATTTTGTGAGTGGTCTCCCACAGACTTTGAAGAAGTTCGATTTGATTTGGGTGATTGTGGATAGGCTGACCAAGTCTGCGCACTTTATTCCGGTATGTACTACCTATTCTTTAGAGCGGCTGGCAGGGATCTTTATCCGGGTGATTGTCCGATTGCATGGGGTTCCAGTGTCTATTATATCAGATAGGGGTACTCAGTTTACTTCTCAGTTCTGGAGGACATTTCAGCGAGAGTTGGGTACGCAGGTAAAGTTGAGCACAGCATTTCATCCTCAGACGGACGGGCAGTCTGAGTGTACTATTTAGATATTCGAGGACATGTTGCATGCCTGTGTTATTGATTTTGGAGGTTCTTGGGATGAGTTTTTGCCGCTTGCAGAGTTTGCCTACAACAACAGTTATCAGTCGAGCATTTAGATGGCTCCGTATGATGAGTTGTATGGAAGGCAGTGTAGATCTCCTGTGGGATGGTTCGATCCTGGCGAGGCTAGGTTATTGGGTACCGAGATGGTCCAAGATTCCTTAGAGAAGGTGAAACTGATTCAGGAGAGGCTTCGTACAACACAGTCACATCATATGAGCTATGCAGATCGGAAGGTTCGGGATGTGTCTTGTATGGTCGGTGAGAAGGTCTTGCTGAAGGTTTCGCCCATGAAGAGTGTCATGCGGTTTGGGAAGAAAGGGAAGTTGAGTCCACGGTTCATTGGACCTTTTGAGGTACTTAGGAGGATTGGGGAGGTGGCTTATGAGCTTGCCTTGCCACCCAGCTTGTCGGGCGTGCATCCGGTATTTCATGTATCTATGCTCTGGAAGTATGTTGGGGACCCGTCCTGTGTTTTGGACTTCAGTACTGTTCAGTGGGATGATGATTTGACCTATGATGTGGAGCTAGTGGCTATTTTGGGTCGCTAGGTTCGAAAGTTGAGATCAAAGTTTATAGTTTCGGTGAAAGTGCAGTGGAGAGGTCGGCCCGTGGAGAAGGCTACTTGGGAGATCGAGCGGGAGATGCGGAGCAGATATCCTCACCTATTTTTGGTTCTTGATCGCTCGAGGACTAGTGTTTGTTTTAGTTGGGAGGATGTGACGACCCAGCCCGTCGTCACGTGAGTTACCACCCCGTTTCTCCCATCTTATGTTTCTCTATTCTCCATTATCGGTATTTGATGTGATCGAGTTGAATTGGATTGGTTTTGGTAGGAAATGAGACACTTAGTCTCTTAAAGGAAGACTTGTTTTGAAAATGTCAACCGGATGTTGACTATTGAGTTAGAGGGTTCGGATATGATTTTCGGTGATTCGGTTAGATTCGGGGAATGATTTTTGACTTAGGAGTGTGATCGGAATTGATTTTGGAGGTCCGGTGTAGAATTAGGCTTGAATTGTCAAAGTTAGTATTTTGGCGAATTCCGGTTAGTAGGTGAGATATTGATCCGAGGGTTGGAATGGAATTCCGAGAGTTCCTGTAGCTTCTTTAGGTGATTTTGGATGTGTATGCAAAATTTCATGTCATTTTGAGGTGTTTTGGTCGGGTTTTTGATCAAATGCATATTTCGGAAGTTTTTTAGAAACTTAGGCTTGAATCCGGTGAGAATTGATGATTTTAGCGTTGTTGGATGTGTTTTGATGTTTGGAGCAAGTTTGAATGGCGCTTTAAGGTGTGTTTGTGCTTTTGGTTGAGGTCCCGGGGGCCTCGGGGTGATTTCGGATTGTCAATCGGACCAATTTTGGCGTTTGAAGATTGCAGGTTTTCCAGCTATCTTGTTGCAGAAGAATTGGCCTTCGCGTTCGCGTTGGTGAGTTGCGAACGCGTAGAAGAGAATTTTAGGATCAGTGTTTTGGCCTTCGCGTTCACGGAAGGTCATTTTCTAGTGGCTGCGTTCGCATAGAGTTGTTTGGCGCATGAAGGTTCCAGAGCAAATGCTTTTCGCGTTCGCGGGTGAGGGGACCGCGTTCGCGTAGGTTCAGAGACCCAAGGCATCGCGTTCGCGTGTGGGTCACCGCATTCGCGTAGGGTAATTTTGGTCAGAGGAATATTTGTTCATCGCGAACGCGAGAGGGCCATCGCGTTCGCATAGAAGAAAATCACAGCTGGGCAGAAGGGTTTTAAAATATTTCATCCGCGAGCCTAAGTCATTTTCCACCACTATTGAATATTTTGAGAGCTCTTTGGGAGAAAATGAAGAGGGATTCGAAGAGTATTGGTTGGAGGTAAGGTTTTTGAACTAAAAACGTGATATTATTGTGAAATTAACCTAGAACTTCATGGGAATTTAACCAAGAATGGTAGAACTAAGGCTTGAGATTTTGGAATTTTAATTTGGGATTTGAGGGGTCAAATGGACTCCGATTTTGGTAAATTTGATATGTACAGACTCGTGGCGAGATAAGGAATCTGGTGATGTTAATTTTCTGATTTTTCGAGAAGTGGGACTAGGGCTCGAGTTTTGCCAATTTCGTGATTTTTTCGAGTCTTTTCGATTGGGTTAGTTCCCTTAGCCTATTGTAACGTATTCGTTGTGGTTTTAATCAGATTCGACGCTCGAGGAGGTTGATTTGTGAGGCAAGGGCATAGCGAGCTAGGACTTTGGCCGGCTTGAGGTGAGTAATGGTTATAAATGATGTTCTCAGGGTTTGAAACCCCGGATTTTCAAAACATAGTGCTATGTTGAGGTGAGACACACACAGCATGATGAGCGTGATGTCCATTACTGCTGGGGATGTTTACTTGGTCCATCCCAATTGATGATTCTACTGTATTTTGACTGAGCCTTAAGTAATATCATTGTAGTCTCGGCTACTTGCCATGTTTGGGGCCTTGTGCCGACCTGTAGAACCCTTAGGGGCAAATGTACATGATCGACCTCACTTTACTTGTTAAGATCATACCCTCACTCATGTTTCTAACTGTTTAATCTAATATGAACTAGCTTTGGAATAGCTAAACCAAAAAGGAGAGTAATATGTGGTCCAGGATCCCTATCTTATCTTAGTATGCCCGAGAGGCCGAGTTATATTGATTGAGAGGGGTTGAGAACCCAATAGTGAAGGTGTTTGATATGTTATGGATCAGGCTGCACGTCGTAGCAGTATATATACACGGATCGGGCTGCACGCCACAGCAGTATATTATTATTGGATCGGGCTGCACGCCGCAATATTATATTTATATGGATCGGACTGCACGCCGTAGTAGTATAGCGCTTGGGCTGTAGGAGCCCCTCCGGAGTCTACACACCCCTAGTGAGCGCAGTCGACTATTATTATTGGATTGGGCTGCACGCCGCAGCAGTACATATATATATGGATCGGGCTGCACGCCAAAGCAATATACTATTTGGATCAGGCTGCACACCACAGCAGTATAATTATGATTTTTGGTTATTGTGAGAAATAAATGAGTTGAGTACTGGCTTAAAGGATTTTTACCTGGCTTCTTCATTTAGTCACTGTTTAACTGTTCTTACTGCTTTGAAATAGAACTTCTTAGTGCTTTTTTTACGAGATTTCTTGCCGTCAGTCATTATTTATTGCTATTACTCATTGAGTCAGGTACTCACTTTACTCCCTGCACGATGTGTGTAGATACAGGTATTCCGGAGGCGTAGATTGAGTTATTGCTGTTATTCAGATCTCACCGGAGTCATCGAGGTAGCTGCATGGCGTCCGCTGTCCCGATTTCTCCATCTATCCTCTTTACTTTCAACATTTTAGACTATTTGTCGTTTAGGCTATTCCTCGGACTTGTATTAGAGGCTCTTGACTCGTGACACCAGATCGGTGGGATTTGTAGTGATATTTCTTTATTTCCGCACATTTTTATCTACTGTTACAGATTTATAATCATGTTAATTTTGTATTTAAACAGTGTTAATTGGTAATGAACTCTATATGAAGGATTGAGAGTGTTGAATTGGTCGGGCTTGCCTAGCACTGTGTTGGGCGCCATCAAGACCGGGTTGGGGTCGTGACAATGCCATGGCCTAAGGACCACATTTTATCTTTTGCATATCATTATTCAAAGGCATCATAGTTCGGAGGCATCATTCTCTTAGCCCGAGAACATCATTCCATAGCCTGCGAATCCTTTATTATATGCTTCATGGCCCAGGACATCATGGTCTGAGGACATCATCCTAACCATCCAAGACAACATTCATGGTCCAATGGGAACTTGCATCACATTTAAATTGACGCACAATATATGTTTGTATTATTCATTTGCAGGTACACCGGCTAGTAATGGTTGTCTCAGCAGAACAATCCCGCTCTAGCTCCCACAGCCTATCAGACTCTGATCATCCTTCTCGACCTGAACATCGCATCCGTCTTTCAAAATCTCCATCGGCATAGTCTGCCAGTGGATCCTGAACTACATATGGCATGATTCCTGTAAGACCAGGGATGTGTAGGCAGCTCAGGGACCAGATCTCGATCAAAATTCTTCAATCGTTTCATTTGGTCAAAATTGGCCATTATATCTTTACCCGATAACTCATTCATCCTTCCTGGGTAAAGAGGGGCAGTTGTTGACACCCAATTTTTTTCTGTGTATTTTTTACTCAAAATACTTTTAAAATTGCATGTGTATGCATATATATATGCATACCCAAGAGTCTTGGTATTTTTTCCTAATTTTTTAAGATTTTAAAATTAATTTATTATCCATTTTAGTTGTACAAAAATCAATAATTATTCCTCAAATTATTATTTTTTGGTGATTAATTTATTTATCCTCTTATTTATACCAAAATATAGCTAAGGTAATTCATTTCACATTTTTTGCAAATTTATTAAGTATTTTAAAATTAAATTGCACATAATTGAAATTTTAGCATATTTTAAGATTTAATTGCATTTATAATTAAAAAATTGATTCCAATATTTTTAATTTAATATTTATATACTATTAATTAATTTAGTACCTTTTATTTATTTTCAAAAATCATTTTGCTATTTTTATAAAACAAAAAGGGAAAAGTGGCTATTTAAAATCTAACCCTATTTTATTTCAATTTTAGCCCAAAACAGCCTCCCTAATTAACCCAATTTCAAATTCCAAATTGACCGGCCCAATTTCAATTTAACCCGCCCCTGGCCCAGTTAATTTAACCCGCCCGGCTCCTCTTTCATCATGGCCATTGATCTCTGAGATCAACAGCCCTTATTCTTCCTTACCTTTTTTATTTCACAAACACCTCTAACCCTAAATCACTTTCACTCACCCGCCGCCTCTGAAATCCCTCTCCTCTCAAACTCTCTCGAACTCTCCCAAAACCCTATCCATCTCCTACTCTTTTCTACCCTGATTCCACAGGAATCCATGGCGTTCCAGGCCATGGACGACTTATGCTCACCCTCTTCCATCATTAAACCTAAGTTGTTCGAGGTTTTGAAGCCTGACTCTGATGGTTCTCTTTAGATCTTTCTCAGGTTTGTAGATCTATGGCCTCTCCGGCCATTATTCCGGTGTGTTCAAGCAATATGAGTATCTTCGACTCAGGATCTGACTTTCCTCAAGACCTTTCTCATTCTAGGGTTTTCTCTGCTTCTAAGCCATCTGAGGTTCTGTACTTGCCTATTTCTTTTAGATCTGTGACATGCCTGGTCTTTTCTTGACTTTTCAAAGGTTTTACCCCAAATTTCCCTTTTAAGATCGCTCAAATCCGATTTTAGGGTTTCTAAAAAAGGATTTCTTCAAATACCTTTCTGATTCTCCTGTTCTTTCTTTATGTGTATCTTGTGCTCGATTGTTTTCTTTTACCACGCAAGAGCTTGCTCTCTTGTCTCTGCTATATTCTGCATGATTCTTCTTTTTTTTTTTTGCTCACATGATTAACTCGTGTTGATTAATCCTCATGCTTTTCCATATGTGTGTTTATGTTTGAGCTCTTTAATTTTGTTCACCTTATTAGGTTCTGTTTATGTTCCTGCTAAGTAGGTTTTACATATTTTTTTTTAAATTTGTATCATCTCTATCTCCTGAAACTTGTTTAAATTCCAAGTTTTCTCAAGCATGATTTTAAATCAGTTTTCTCGCTATTGTGTATGTTTTTCTTTCATAAGTCTTTGAAAAAAGGGCTTCTGAGCCTCTCTCAATGTCTTTGTCTTCTCACCTCTAACTCTATTCAAAATCGTAGATTTTTGGGGGATTTCTTTGATAAGTGGCACTAGGGTTCCACTTTGGGACCCTAGGCTTTCAGACTCACTGTGAGTCTGTAATTGAACTTGAATCTCTTTTGCTCCACTTTGGGACCCTAGGCTTTCAGACTCACTGTGAGTCTGTAATTGAACTTGAATCTCTTTTGCTTGTGACTCTGAAACTTTCAGTGTTAAACTCTTTTTCTATAGTAAATGACTCTTTTGTTTGAGCTATGTGCTTTATATATTAGAAATTTCTTCTTTCAAAAGGTTTTCACCAACCAAGTGATTGATTCTGAAATCCCTTTAATAAGGCTGATAATTTGTCACTGATTTTTTCTATTGACCCTCATTTACCCTACTGACTATTTACTTGGTCTTTTGGTGTAAAACTCCCATGCTTGTGATTTTTTCCTTAAATACATTATCTTGTGTATTTCTTCTGTAATTCTACACCAATTTTAAATTATTTTTATATTTATGTGACTCTTTCCTTAGTTACTTTGGATTCCCTGTGATTACAATCGGATTCGGGATCCTCTTGGTTGATTTTCAAACTGATGCCCTATTTTTTACACTGTTATTCCAACTTTCCTTAATTACCCACTATGTATTTGGCCTTGTTTATGCACTTTGTGTTTTCTTTGCCCTAATCAGCCTTACTGAACTAATTTCTTTTCCTTATTCTGCCTTGACTAACCGTTTGAACTAGACTCCTTAATTAAAGGAGTCCAGTTGTCTTAATTGACACTAATTGATTGCTATTACCATGTTTGTGCATTCTTTTCCTATGTACTGCTTGTTTTCAAAACTATATAAAGACTTGTCTTCCCTCTTTACAAACACACTGAAATTCATACGAATAAAAACACTTCCAATTACATACTTTCTTGCACTACTGTTTTGAAATCAACACTCTGCTTTGCTTGAGATCTTTTGGAATCACTTTTTTTGCAACTTGGCTCTCTCAAGACTACTGCTTTCTTATTTTTTTTTTGTTTTGAAACTTGTATGCCTTTGATTTAATTTTTTGCTTCACCCCTATGTGTTTACTTCACAGTTTAAGCATCCTTGCTTGCTTTACCGCTTATGTTTAGTAATTTGTGCTACTTACGTTATTTCCTTGCTCTTTGTATTGTGAATCCCCACCCCTATTCCCTTCTATGTGTTTGAGTTAAGGTTCTTGGCCTGGCAGTATCCTAATTACTGCCCAGGCCATAACCTGATCCACAATGGATCCCAACTCTTAAGTTTGGCTAACTGACTGGTCACGGGTGTGACAACATTCCCAATTGCTGGGCATGACCACCAGCCTGCCATGGCCCTTCCTAATTCACTCTCTATGCACCTTACTTATTCTTAGACTCTTAAGTTCTGCCCCTCTCTGATGAGCCTTGCTTTGGGACCATGAGTTCCCTCTGAACTTGGATATCTGAGGGCTGGCATTTCCATACTGCACTGTGATATTAAGTCTGCAATGTGTCTGGGATGTAAGCACTGCCCGGAGCCCTTTTGAGACTCTTGGTAACTTTGACACATCCCAAATATGAGAAAGGCATTTGGAAATCTGATCCTGGAAATTGGTTTATCTCATATTGTTGGACTTTGAGTCTAAATTAGGCTTTTTGGATGTGGTTGGAACTTCTTATGTAACTTTTCCTTCCCTTCCTTTTCCTTTTCTGATTCAATTGGGTCTTTAATAATTTGTAATAACAATTGGGGTTGGCTAGTGTAAAGGGATGGGGATGAATGCATGCAAAGGGTAGAAAACCTGGCTATAGCTTATTTATAAATTCTGCACTTTGCATCTTAGAAATTATGCCTATAGGTTATTTATAAATTCTGCACTTTGCATCTTAGAAATCATTCCTATAGGTTATTCATAAATTCTGCGCTTATGCATCTTAGAAATCATGACTATAGGTTCTGCATATAGAAATCATGATCTTAAGTTTTCTGCACTTCTGCATATACATTAGGCAAACAGTTATAGGCTCAATAATAATCAACTTTATTCTTGATACCATGCCTATAGGACTCTTGCATCGTTTAAAATCAATGACGCTTAGATATCATGCTTATAGGAATAATCAAATGAATCAGATTCGTCTATTTCATCTATGGATCTAAAATCATGTCATAAGGTCGTTTAAACTCTGTAGATTTCTTTATTTATAAAACCAACAACCTTTTCCTTAAATCAATACGCTCCGTTAGATGTCATGCCTATAGGTCTCACTTAGGCAAACTATTAGGTAATTAATTGCGTCAATTTTGATAAACTACATCCAAACAAGGCTAATTCAGACTCCTCATCTAAGAAATATGTGATGAATCAGCCTATCCTACGCCATATTTAATTCAGACCAAACCAGTATTTGGATTCATGCTATATTTGCTCTTTTAAGTGAGGATGCCTGTGTGAGCCTTGATTGCTATTTGTTTCCCCCCTAACTGTTTATGTGCTTTTTCTTGTCGCCTAGACTTTTATCCTTTTGAAACTCTGAAAAGCCCCAACTCCCTTCCCTTTAGTACTAGTAGTCTCAATGCCTCAGGGACTGATAGGATTGGGATGGGTAATAGCATGCAATAAGTAACGATATTGTTCTGCGCTTTAATACTTTAACGGGGTGGGAAGGGTAGATACGGATATGATGACCGGTATGGTAATACCTCACGTAGCCCCTCTTTAGAGGAGTGATTACTGGGTATTGCATTGACGTGATTCATATTAAACATAAACCTAGGACCCCCCTCCCTTTTACTTCCTTTCGTCTATTTCTTTTAGAATTGTTTAAATCTTTCATAAAATTTCTGCCCTCTTTAACTTTTCTCAAGTTTCAACTTACTTGCAATGTTGTATGCAAATCCCTTCTATTTGAGCCCTTAATTGCTTACTTGATTATGTGAAGTCACAATTATAACATGGCCGGGAACCACACTAGTGGATCTTGAGGGGTGCCTAACACCTTCCCCTCGAGATAATTTCTAGCCCTTACCCAAACTCTGATTCTTCAAACTCAAACCCTTTTTAGTGTCCTAATGCACTTAATCATTAGGTGGCGACTCTTCAAACTCCAAAACCCAATTCCCAAAAGGGAACGAGTTGTCCTCCCAAAATATCGTAAACCCAATTTTGCCTTTAGGAAAAGGGGGCATCGACAACTCAGCAGGAACTTTTAGCGAAATTTCACTTCAACCTGGAGTACCAAAGTGGGAAGATCAACCAATTTGCGGATGTGCTTAGTAGGGGGCTGAACTAGCATCGGTGTTCCTAGTCGCCATCCCAAGGGTGAGCGAAATGTCCACCACTATAAAAGACCAAATACAGGATCTACTCACCAAGGATCTTGTTGTACAGTATTTGGTCAATTTGGTAAGACATGGAAGGACTCGCCAGTTCTACATGGAAGATGGGTTCCTGAAGATGAAAGGGAGCTGACTTTATGTTCCTAAAGGAGGATATCTACGAAGGACTCTTTGATGCAATTCCATGATACTTTGTTGGTCGGCCACCCTGATGAAGAATGCACTATGGCGTTGTGCATATTATTGGCCTCAAATGGCTGATGATGCTGCTCAGTATGTGAAGACTTGCCTATTATGCAGAAAGACAAGTAAGACCGCTTGACACAAGTAGGACTTTTGGAGCCCTTGCTTGTTCCAAAGAGACCTTGGGAAAGCGTAAGATTTCATCACTAGATTGCCCAAGGTCGAAGATATTACAACTATCTTAGTTGTGGTAGACAGATTTTCTAAATACACCATATTTATAGCAACCCCAAAATATATATATATCAGCATATGATACAACTCAACTCTTCTTCTCTCATGTTGTCAAATATTAGGGCCTGCCTAAAGACATCATTAGTGATCACAACTGTCGCTTCACTAGAAACTTATGGACTCAACTCTTTAAGTGCCTCGACATGTTGAACCATAGTTCAAGTTTCCATGTATAATCTGATGGTCAGACTGAGCGGTTCAATGACATGCTAGAGGAATACCTCTGTAATTTTGTTACCAGCTCGCATAAGAATTGGGTGAAGCTTTTGGATGCTGCTCAACTATGTTTCAATTCACAAAAGAGCTCTAGTACAAATAGAAGCGCTTTTAAAGTTGTTATCGGACATCAACCGCTACTCCCACACACTATAAATGCCCCAAACATGCCGAAATCTCCTCAAGATGCTAGCTTCCCGAAGGAATGGAAGCAAAATTTGCAGATAGTGTAGAACTATCTTGTCAAAGCCTAAAAGCAGATAAAAATCATATTGATCAAAATCGTCACTTTATTGAATACCAAGTAGGACAAAGCGATAGTAAAAATCCCAAAGAGATACTTGTTTGCAGGGGTCCATGACCCTCTCCTATTGCAAAAGTTCATTGGACCATTGTCGATTGAGAAATGCATTGGGAAAGTAGTATACCTGGTGGATACCCTATCCTAGTGGATGATTCATCTAGTTTTCCATGTCAACCTTCTGAACCTTTTTGGGAAAACATGAAGGATCCTTCGCGAAGCCAACTCACAATACCCAGTATTTGAGGCCCTAGATAAATTATGAAAAGGCATTTAGAAGCTATTCTCGATGATCGAGCAATTCATGCTTCAAGAAAATATCACCAAGAGTTCTTGGTAAAATGGTAGGGCTGTGATACAGAGGAGAATATTTGGGAGAGGGGACCAAACCTCAAAGCCTGCAAGAGCCTCATCGATGATTATCTTGCAAGTAAGGCGTCGAAGACGTTGCCAACTGAGGTGGGGGAGAATGTTATGGGCAGCTTTCAATCCATGCCCCATGACCCCTTAAACGCTCCCCAAGGCATCCTGGCAAGCCTTCCAATGCCTAGCGTCATGCACGACCCCGTGGTCTTGGCCGCGCCAAGTGACACGTGCGCTTTCCTCGTCCTCTACCTCGGGACAGTTCTGCCCTCCTTTTTGATGTATCACCTCTGCCCCTTGATCTACCCATTTTCTGCAACACATAAGTAATAGGAATCAATTAGACTTGAAACTCCTAATGTATACAGAAGCATGCTTGAAAGTTGCAGTAAAGCAGTCTAAGAAGAGGCAGCGCGGACCGCACAAAAGTGAGTGTAGCTACAAACTGACAAGGTTGATAAGCAGGGTTTTTGACCGCTTATTTTCTCTTTTTTACTTATTTTTAGCTTAAAATGCTTAAATTTGTTCCCGAAAACTAATGAAATGTGCTTTCTTGTAGGAGTGTTGCAATATGAGCCAAAGAAATCAAAATCAACTCATAAAGGAGTCAAAAGTGGACAAGGACCAAAACAAGGCAAAAATGCCCACAGTGCGGACTGCGCAATACTGTGTGCGACCGCAAAATAAGGAAAGAGCCATGTCAGCTTTTCTTCGGATTATGCGGACCGCACGAATATTGTGCCACCGCAGAAGAGGAGATTTAGACGCCAAAAATTGACGTCGCCCAAACTCACACCATAAATATAGGTAGTGAGGTGGTCGAAGCAATAATAAAACCCAACGCGAGTCGAGGTCGAATCCACAAGGAGTTGGAATTGGGATTAGATATATATTTAGTGTAATTTTATGATGTACCTCAAATAACATTTCCACATTCTTGTTTGTTGTTTCTATTTTTACTTTGAGCTATTGATTGCAATTACGAAACTAGAAGACAATATTTTTTGTTTTGGTTGTTTTTCAGAACGATAAAAGGTCTAGGGTCATGACTTCCACCTAAGTAGTACCTAACGGATTGTAAACTCTAGGGCAAGTTTGATTAGTCGAGGTTATAATATAGCAATCACACGGTAGTTTGAGTGATTTTGCCCAATTTGGATTTTTCAAGTCCAAATGGGTATTGCACAAAACAAGTGATATATGCTAAAGTCGAGTCTTACTATCTCTAGATTTGACTCTTTAATTGGACTATCAATTTCTTGAGTTTACACAAATTTCTTGTTAGCCAAGTTTTCCTGGACTTAGTCTCTCTTTCTCAAATAGAGACTAAGTCAAATAGGTATGAATCAATGTTTGAAACCATTAATTCTTGAATTCAAGCATGAACTTGGCTAAATATCACTAACACAATCACAAACAATCCCTAAATCAAACACTCATTAAGTACCCACACTAGGATTGGGCCACAACCCTAGCAGAAATTTAACTACTCATGAAAAATGAATAAACTAAAGAAGAAATTAAGATAGAATGCATAATAATTGATTAGGGAAAGAAGATCTAATATTTAGAAGCTAATCTAGTACAATATTACTCAAAATAATAAAGAAAACGGCTCAAGTGCCTCCCAAAACTAAACTTAACCTAAAAATGACAAAAAGTTTTATTTATACTAAGCTAAAAATATCTGACAAACATGCCCATGCGGAGGTTGTGCGGCCGCACAATAATGTGTGTGGTCCGCACAAATAGACTTGTCTTGACACGTTCTATCTCTGTGGCCGCACACTTCTGGGTTGCGGCCGCCCTCCTTCTTCTTGTGCGGACCGCACATTTGTGAGTGCGGCCGCACAATTTTAGTGCGGTCCGCACTCCTTGACTTTGGACTTGAACCCAGTTCTCTAATTCTTCTCTTCTGTGGACCGCATAATTGTGAGTGCGGCTGCACAATTATGGTGCGGTCCGCACTGTGGGCCTTTATGCCTTATTTTGGTCCTTGTCCACTTTTCACTCCTTTATGAGTTGATTTTGATTTCTTTGGCTCATATTGCAACACTCTTGCAAGCCAGCACATTTCATTAGTTTTCGGGAATACCTTTAAGACTTTTTGAGCTAAAATGCAAGTAAAAGAGAGCAAATAAGCGGTCAAAAATTCTACTTATCAGACAACAGCGCCGCGCGCGTACACTTTGATGATAAAGACAAGGTTGCCGCTAACGGACCTACTTCTACCTTGTCGGAATCTAAATCCCTTTTTATTGTAAATATGAAGTAGTTTTACTTTCTGTATTTCCATTATGTCTTTCTAGCTTAGTTATATCAAGTCCTGTAACTTTGATTTATTTTTTTTAAGCATTATTAGGGGGATCAAGTAGTCAAACTTTCAAGCAAGCAAACTATTCTCTGTATTGGTGTCTCTCCCTTTCGATACCGTGTTGTCTTTCTATATTATCTTTTATTAATGCAATCAAGCTTTCTTTCATTCTTATTCTCATTTTTTATCTCTCAATTTCTCTTGACATTGGTTTTCCCGTACGTCACCTACAGTCTCACCCGGCATACAAAGGGACTCCAGTTGGCAGATAGAAATCTCACGTACATCGGTTGCTTAGCCTTACATCGCCCTTCCAAGAAATCTCAGGAAGGCGTTGCGTAACATAACAAATGTTATAGACTTGTTCATTTTACATCGTTTTGACATTTAAAAAAAAGTCTAGTATTTGAAACAATCTAGTATTTGAGTTTAGTTGAAAAAAGAATATACAGTTATACTTGGACATGCATTTAACTTGGAAAAAAAGTTGCAATTTTATGAGTAGAAAAATATTTTTTCACTTGAAAACTGAAACACATTTTCGATGAAATCAAATCAAACTAGTCTCAAATTCTTTTTGGCAACCATAGCATAATTTTTTGACTTTGATGCACTTGTTCCTTTCTAGTAAAAGGGCGAAAATGTGTTTTTTTCCTTGGGGGGAGGAGAGTTCTGCTATTCAACTAAATCTATCGTAAAAGAAGGTTATATTCATCTGACTCTAGATTATAGATTCGTCCTCTAAAAGAGACAATATACAAGAATGACAATTCAACAAATCATAAACCACCATATATATTGACATAACTTGCAATATGTTTTCCATAAGTTCCCCTTCTTACACATGTGAAACTCACAATCCAAGTGCAAATAAAACTTTTTTCTCATTATTACACATACTACACAAAAAAAACTAAATTAAAGACTAAAAAAGAAACATTATTTATCGATCAAAGGGTCCTTCTGGATCCAATTGCTTACATAGCTCCAAATATGTAAGATAAACAAGTCGATCTTTAGCACCTGTTCTATGATTCTTTGTATGCATACAAAAATATTTCAATGCATCAAGTTTGCAACATCCAATCATTTGCCCTAATAGCAAAAATAGCCAATTTATTGACGACCTTCTCTCGGATATAATTGGCTTAACACAATTGTTTTGGTTGCAATATTTGCAATTTGGAAGATTAGGGTTCATCCAAATAATAGGTGCCCTATCACGCATAGCACTCTTAGTTTTTAATATGAATGTAGCTATCTCTTTGAATTTTTCTTGCAAATCGTATTGTATTTGATATTGTTGTTCGCATTTCTTGCATTGAACTTCACCCGATATAACAATAATACCGTTCGATATAAGATAATCGATAGTGTGCACTATGGCACGTTTCGAAGTTGCCCAAGGATATGGTGGAGTGATTGTTTCACTCTCTCCTTCTTTAAGAGATGGTGTAGATTTTCTTCGCGTTCGTGCTGTGAAACCAACTCTCACACGAGCTCCTAATGGTTCATTCACCTGATCATAAACTAGGGTTACATTTGATTCTGTAATGTTTTCTTCTATATTGACGTTACTATCATATAGAAGAGTAGGAGGTGGCGGTGGCGATGGCGGAGGTGGTGGTATAACGAAGTTTAAAGGCAGTGAAAAGGATGGAGCAGTACTATCCATCGGTGTTGTAGGTGGAAGTGAAAGAGTAAGAAGAAGTTCATCTTCATGGTCAAGTTTTTTCAAAGATGACAAAGAGAGATTGTTCATTCTTGATTATGAAGACGGAAAAAAAAAAGGAAGTTTGTTTTTATAAAAATTCTTTGGGTTGATATTTATCTTTAAATTCTTTCAACTCATGACAACAACTTCGCAGTAAAGAACGGATCGGATCTTTAATTTTATCCAATTACTACAAAGTCAAAAACTCTAGCAGTTTTCTACTACTTATTTTGGGTAGTTTTATTTTTATTTTATACAATCCCACTATATCCGCAACAGTCTCCCCCCCCCCCCCCCCCCCCCCC